>CAKALU010037211.1:0-13067 GCA_916700995.1 Hozukius guyotensis | reverse complement strand
TTCAAAGTTTATTATTTTATATTATAAAGTATATAAAGGAAAATAGGTAAATATGGTAGAAAGAGTCATGTTTCCGTTTCCTGACAAGTGCATTTAATAAAATAAATAAATACTACTACTAATAATAATTCAACTAATTTGATATATGGAGGAAAATCCTGAAAAAAACCCACCCACCCGTGTGAAAGAAGCTGCTGAATCTGTTGACCTCCGACCCCTCCGGCAGCAGCGTCCATCCACCGTGCTAACCCCGCCCCTCTGCAGAGAGACAGAACGGGAGCTCCATTCAAACAAACCGAACTCCGCGCCCCGGAGGATGCTGTAGGACAGTAAAACCCTGTAGAGAAGAGAGAAGAGAGGAGGCGGTCAACAGCATCAGGAGCACAACAACAACAACCATCAACACCAACAACACGGTGTTTACCTGCAGAACCACCGGACAGACAGACAGACAGACAGACAGACAGGAACACACTGAGAGAGAGCTAGCAGGAGGCTAACAGCTACCAGCTAACATGGCGAGCGCCTCGTACCACATCTCCAACCTGCTGGAGAAGATGACCTCCAGCGACAAGGACTTCAGGTAACAAACACCCGGGGAGTAGAGCTAACTGCCCGGCTAGCACCAGGAGATACACCCGGGGTAAACCTCCATGTTAGCAGCAGAGCTAACGGAGGCTCTGCTAGGGCCTACAGGCTGTCATGCTAACTGCTAGCCTGCTAACTGCTAGCCTGTTAATGCTTGCATGCTAACTGCTAACTACCTGTTACTGCTAACTAACTGCTAGCCTGTTAATTCTAACTGCTTACTGATAGCCTGCTAGCTAACTGCTAACCTGTTACTGCTTACTGCTAGCCTGCTAGCTAACTGCCAACCTGTTACTGCTAACTAACTGCTAGCCCTGCTAACTGCTAGCCCTGCTAACTAACTGCTAGCCTGTTACTCGTAGCCTGTTACTGCTAGCCTGTTACTGCTAGCCTGCTAACTGCTAACTGCTAACTATCTGCTAGCCCTGCTAACTAACTGCTAGCCTGTTACTGCTAGCCCTGCTAACTGCTAGCCCTGCTAACTGCTAACTAACTGCTAACCTGCTAACTAACTGCTAGCCTGCTAACTAACTGCTAGCCTGCTAACTGCTAGCCTGCTAACTGCTAGCCTGTTACTGCTAGCCTGCTAACTAACTGCTAGCCTGCTAACTGCTAACTAACTGCTAGCCCTGCTAACTGCTAGCCTGCCACCTGTCTGATCATCGTCAAATCGCTAGCTAGCTAGTTAATAGCTGGTTAGCAAACTAATGTGCTACACATCATGCTAACCTGACAGCTGAGGTGCAGTTAAATAGCACCAGTTAGCTGGTTAGCTTGCTAACTAAGTTAGTTTTGATAAGCAGACAGTTGATGTTGTAACCTGTGTTAGGCTAACTAGCATGATGCTCTGGGGGTGTGGTAGCATTGGTAACTCAGGTAATAACAACATGTAAACAGACTGGAGACTGTCACTCATGTAGTTGTTGGAGAAAGTATTCAGATACTGCAGTAAAAGTATTAATACCACACTGTAAGAATACTCTGTTACAAGTAAAAGTCCTCCATTGAAAATGTTCCCTCAGTAAAATTTTTATAAAATATTAAAACTGTGACTGTTCTACTATTATATATTCTATCATTAGATCATTATTACTCATGCATTAATGTAAAAGCAGTTGAATTTTTCATTTTGAACTATTAACTAATGATTATTTGCATTATTTTCTCCATTAATCGATCGATTGTTTGGTTTATAAAAATAGTGAGAAATGGCGTCACAATGACCCAAAGAGACACCTTCACAATGTTTGTTTTGTCCAAACCTCAACATTATTACTAATTAGGGATGTCATGGTACCAGAAATCTAGTAGTCGATACCAATACCAGTGAATTTACACGATTCTCGATACCAATTGGATACCACGGTACAAAAAACCCCAATAAATCCCATGTAATTCAACACGCACTCCTTTATTAAAACATTTGAACATTACAAAAAACAGAGGCATGTAGCCTTTAAGTAATAAATAAAAAGAAACATCTATTAACATTGCAAAACAGAACAGTGGCATGTAGCCTTCAAGTATTTAAAACAAACAATATTGTCTGGATGTCTGTCTTTGAGGTGCTTTGCTAAATTGGAAGTATTTCCTCCTTTGGAAAGAAAAGTACGACGGCACCGTTACTGCACCGCATACTGTTTTTTGTGAATCTATTATTACTCCTTGTAAATCCGCCTCGAACGCAAAGTACTTCCATACCCGACTCTTGCTATTTGTTTTCTCAACAAGTATATAGCACTGCAGGAGCTGCCAGCGTATACTGCCCCCATTAGATCCGGAAGAATCGCATCTCCAGTACCTCCGCTCCGGTACCAAATGACCATCACAGGCGTCGTTCGGTACCTTTGGTACCGAAGAAAACGAGTACCGTCACATTTTTTTAATTTTGGTACCGAGTTGGTACCGAAGTATCGGTTCTCGTGACATCCCTATTACTAAAACATTAACATTATTAAATAACATTATTACCATTATTAAATCTGGAACTTCAACCATCAGGTTCTGGCCTCCCCGTCGTCCTGATAACGTACACTTCGTCTGGTATTATTCCTTACATATAAACCCTTCATAAGTAGCTAAAGCTGTGAGATAAATGTAGTGGAGTAGAAGTATAAAGTGGCATGAAAACAAAATACTGAAGAAAATTTGAGATGTTCCTATACCATTTTTTCCTTCCCGATACCTGAGCTTGCGGTATCGGCCAATACCGAGAACCGATCTGATACCAGCATAATAAAAAAATATATGGTTATTATTATTATTTTTCCTGCAGAGTGCAATATTCACACACCCTAGGAAACAGAACCCTTACATACTGTTCATATCGCTCTGACTACCGTTACACTCTCTACTAGCACCGCACTGTTGTCGTCACGTGACAGACTACCTGCAGTCAGTTCTTCTTTGCTGCTCTAAAACAGTAGTTTCATGTGTCAGCCATGATACATCCAGGGCAACAGCACAGTGAAGGCTTCTGTTATGGAGCGGAGAAGAAGAATTGATTTCCGGTTAATTTTTTACTGGGTTAATAAATTATGGTATCAGATTGGTGCATAGACTGGCGTACTCGCCGATACCCGATCCCGCATTTCCGACACTGGCATTGGTATTGAAACAACTCTAAGTACCTCAAATTTGTACTTAAGTACAGTACTTAGTTACATTCCACCACTGTTGAGATGGATGTTGCCAGTGTTAACAGCTTTGATTTAAGTGATGTATTTCTAGAAAAATCTATTTAATGTGTAATCAATATAATTTGAGGTGAATAGACGGCTTTAATGTTTCACTGTAAAGCGAATGTTAGAGCTGATAATAACTAAGTAGACAGGCTTAAAGAGTTTTTAGTTGCTGTCTGTATCTGAAACGCTGTTCACCGTAATGGATTATCTATCTGCAGTGAGATTCAACTCTGCATGTCGATTTTAGTATAAAATAACTGAATCCAGTTGCTGTCTGCAAATTATGAACCAATCTAAAAACTAATTGCATGATTTGGAAAATACAAAACCTCTGTTAGATCAATATGTGCTCTGTTTAATCAGGTTTATTGATCGGTACAGTGTATTGGATTTTCTGCTTTCAGTTTGTTTTTGGATCCAGCACCTGTAAAAGTTTACTTTGTTTGCGGTTTGATTCGGAAAATAACCCGGGTGGACATGCTAATTTCACCCCCTTTTCCGATGCGATGCTACTGTATGTGACGCGCATTGAAGTACATATATTATAAATATAATCAACAGGGATTTGGACACTTATTCTAATTTATTAATGTACAAAACATACAATTAATATTCTCCCATCAAAACCACCAGACTCCATTGATATAAACAGTAATTTCACCTTCCTGATCGTCGTAAAACACACTTAATTCAGACTCGACAGAAACAAAATAAAACTCAATAAAAAGTCATTTTTTGGTTGGTTTTTAGGAAATTGTGATTGTTAGAAATTGTGTTTCACTGCTGTTCTTTGGTTTAATAGAGCAGGCGACTAATGGGCATATTATACTGTTCAAAAGTTAGTAATCAGCTGTTATATTGATGTTTCTCTTCTTTCCGTCAATAGTAGCTATCTTGTTATGTTGTCACGTTGTGTGTAGTGATATTATAAAATAAAATCATCAATATGGTGATAATTATTCCAACCATCTTGCCTTTCATGGTGTCGATGTCGGGGCATTTCTTGTGTCTTTAATTGAAACGGTGTCCATTAAAACGAAGGTAAAGGACACTATAGTCCCTAAAAACCCCTCCATGTTTAACAGATAAAACTCAGAGCCTCTTTTGTGAAGCTTCTCAAGGACGATCACAACCAAAGTTGGCAGCACAACTAATCAGTTTCATCACTTGTGACAGCAGCGCTCTCGCTGCAAGAAATCTGTGAAACTGTGAGTGTTCGCTGCCGTTGCTGTAAAACGTGGCTGCTGACCCTGTAGAAGAAAAGAGTCCCTTCAGTCCTGATCTGAGAGCTTTAATACTGCAGAGGAGACATAATTACTCCCTGCTTTTAGGTGATGAGTCCCTGCTGCTGAATTCACTCCAGATTCTCAGCTGTCAAACATCTAAACTGCTTTACTAATGTCAACGTGTGCAGGCAGCAGAGGAAAATACAAATGTAAGATTGGACACAGAAGTTTTAACTCTGTATTAAAGGACTCTGATCTGGAGCTAAATGTTTGATCATCATCCTAAAAGTGATTTAAAACAGCTTGTATTTCATCCTGTACATTACATTTACTATCCTGTGGACAAAACCTGTCTCTTTGTCCCTATACATTTATATATGTACTTTAAATAGAGGTCAGTATGTGGGCATTAAACACTGAATATGTTGGTTTAACTGAAAGCTAATAACATAAAAGTAGCTGTACTTCCTTTAAAGTGGAGTCATCTTTTAGGCTCTCAGGTTGCCTCCAAGAAGCTCCGCTATTAAAATGCATTAGACTGTAAGGTTTGATTAATGAATTGTATGTTGTAGTGAGACTACAAGTTTTAATCGACCTTTTTCTGTGTGGACAAACATACTGAAACCGGATCGGTTTTGTTCGATAACTAATAATCTTTTATTTAGGGATGTCAGTTGATTAAAATATGTAATTGCATATTTTTTATCTGTTTAAATATGCTTGCTTTATGCAAATGTATGTATATATTTATTATTGGAAATCAATTAACAACACAAAACAATGATACCCTCACAGGTACTGCAATTAAGCATAAAAAATATGCTCAAATCATGACATGGCAAACTGCAGCCCAGCAAGCAACAACAGCTGTCAGTGTGTCAGTGTGCTGACTTGACTATGACTTGCCCCAAACAGCATGTGATTATCATAAAGTGGACATGTCTGTAAAGGGGAGACTCGTGGGTACCCATAGAACCCATTTTCATTCACATATCTTGAGGTCAGAGGTCAAGGGACCCCTTTGAAAATGGCTATGACAGTTTTTCCTCGACAAAATTTAGTGTAACTTTGGAGCGTTATTTATCCTTCTTCATGACAAGGTAGTATGACATGGTTGGTACCAATGGATTCTTTAGGTTTTCTAGTTTCATATGAAGTTAATGTGTTAAAGATATTAGTGGCATTTAATTGAATTTGCATTAACGTGTTATTATCGCGTTGTTAACTTTGACAGCCCTGTTTGTTTTATTAACTAGTTATTCATTTCTGTGTTTCTCTCTCAGGTTTATGGCCACTAACGACCTGATGACGGAGCTACAAAAAGACTCAATCAAACTGGACGACGACAGCGAGAGGAAGGTCCGTTTATACCGGCTGAAACTAGTTAAGAACTGTTTAGTTCTGAACAAGCCCAGGTATTGATTGATTGATGTATTGATTGACAGGTGGTGAGGATGATTCTAAAACTGTTGGAAGACAAGAACGGAGAAGTTCAGAATCTGGCCGTCAAATGGTAAAAACACCCTATTATTTTTTAACTTTTCTCACTTCTGTCTCCACCTGGCTGTGTGTGTTTTAACGGTGAGTGCGTTTGTTTCGCTCAGCCTGGGTCCCCTGGTCTCTAAGGTGAAGGAGTACCAGGTGGAGACCATCGTGGACACTCTGTGCACCAACATGCTGTCGGACAAAGAGCAGCTCCGAGACATCTCCTCCATCGGCCTGAAGACTGTGATCGGAGAGCTGCCGCCCGCCTCCAGTGGTACTAATACTACAAATATATACTACAAATACTACTGTTACTGTTAGAGTATTACCGCCCGCCTCCAATGGTACAAATGCTACAAAAATACTACTGTTACTGTTAGAGTATTACCGCCCGCCTCCAGTGGTACAAATACTACAAAAATACTCCTGTTACTTTTAGAATATTACTTTAGATATTACTCGTACTTTTACCACAATATCTTACTGATGCTACTGATTCTGTTTGGAGTTAGCTGCCATCCAAAAGTAAACAGACAAATACTAGGATTATAAATACTTGTACCTGTCTGTGTCTCTCAGGCTCGGCTCTCGCTGCCAGCGTTTGTAAGAAGATAACGGGTCGTCTGACGAGCGCCATCGCCAAACAAGAAGACGTGTCTGTCCAGCTGGAGGCGCTCGACATCATGGCTGACATGCTCTGCAGGTACGCTTGCTGTCTGTCCATCTGTCTATTACATCACTAACTACAGAACTAATGCTTGGCTGGTTTAGCGCTACCGAACAATGATGTGCCGGTGTCACATTTTCATGATTATTGTGGCCAAAAGTATCAGATTTAAAACAAATATTAGTGCTTTAAATATAGAGAAAAATACATGCAGTCTGGTTCTCTGGTCCTTCGGAATGTGTATAATAAAACTGGTATAGTGGCACAGCTCTGCTACTAAATCTTATAGTTTTATCTTTGTCATTTTGTGTGGATAGATATAGACGTCTATAAACTGTTCTACCTGTGTGTCTGTCTGCAGACAGGGAGGTCTGTTGGTGAATTTCCATCCCTCCATCCTCAGCTGTCTGCTCCCTCAGCTCACCTCCCCCAGACTGGCTGTCAGGAAGGTACATCCACCTTTATGTTACTACACTTTAGGAGCCAGTATATATATATATTTATATATATATTCATTATGTTCCTGTGTTGTTATGTGACTGTTTCAGAGGACCATCATGGCTCTGGGCCACTTGGTCATGTCCTGTGGGAATCTGGTCTTCATCGACCTCATTGAGCACCTTCTGACCGAGCTGGGGAGGAACGACAACATGTCGACCACCAGAACCTACATCCAGTGCACGGCCGCCATCAGCAGACAGGCTGGACACCGGATCGGTGAGACAAGACAACCAAGACATGATGTTTACCACCAAAACAGATCAAAAAATAGAAGTATTAATGCAACCGTTACTGTCCTCTCTGTCTGTTTTTTAGGAGAGTATCTGGAGAAGATCATTCCTCTGGTAGTGAAGTTTTGTAACGTTGACGATGACGAGCTCAGAGAGTACTGCATCCAGGCCTTTGAGTCTTTTGTTAGGAGGTAATACACACAGTAATACTACCGAAGTACCGTTATCGCTGTAGTTCTTGTTTAATTGTTATTTTATTCATTACAGGTGTCCTAAAGAAGTTTACCCCCACGTCCCCACGGTCATCTCGATCTGCCTGCGCTACCTGACCTACGACCCCAACTACAACTTTGACGATGAAGACGAGGACGACAACGCCATGGACGCTGAGCAGAACGATGAAGACTACCAAGGTACTGAATTATAAGTTAATATTTCAGGGACTTTAATTTAAAAAATCAACCATCAGGATGTAGTTATGTTGGATTATAACGGCCCGTCTTTCTGTGCGTCCAGGCAGTGACGATGAGTACAGCGACGACGACGACATGAGCTGGAAGGTTCGACGGGCCGCCGCCAAGTGTCTCGACGCAGTCGTCTCAACTCGTCACGAGATGCTGCCAGAGTTTTATCGCTCCGTCTCTCCTGCACTCGTCTGTCGCTTCAAGGTACCATCAAACTCTGCCTACTCCTTCATCACCTCCTCCCTCTGATGCTGTGTTTTCACCTCCTCATCACTAACATCTGATTAACTAGTTTTGACAGCAGCAGTTTAAAAAAGATCCTTGTCCTAAGTTTAGCCGGAAAATATGACGAGTCTGCACTTCGTGAAAGTTCTACCTGTCAATGAAACTGATACTATCAGTCACACTAATCTCTACCTGTTGATCAGACAAATCACAACCTATTGATCTAATATATGTAATCAATACTCGTTAATCTACCTGTGTGTCTGCAGGAGAGGGAGGAGAACGTGAAGGCGGATGTTTTCCACGCCTACCTGTCGCTGCTCAAACAGACCAGACCGGCTCAGAGCTGGTTGGCTGATCCAGACGCCATGGAGCAGGGAGACACGCCGCTGACCATGCTACAGAGCCAGGTAACGTCATCAATAAAGACGTATTAATTATACTGTATATACTAGAAATGGATGATTCAGAAGACTTTAGATCATATTTATGGGTGATAATAGATAATAAATTATGCTGGAAACTAGGGCTTCTATCACAATATAGATTATTTCATATCTAGAAGTTTTCTAGTAGTTCAATAAATACATAGTCTATATGAAATAACCACAAGGTAAAGCCTATTGTTGTATACTAAATACTTGACTAATGAAGAGTATTTTCTCATTTTAAGAACTTAAATAATTCAAAATATTGGCCTAGCCTGTATCGCAATAGAAAGGATATACAACTATTACTACTGTTACTTTTAGAATATTACCACCTGTCTCTAGTGGTACAAATACAACAAATACTACTATTAATTTTAGAATATTACCACCTGTCTCTAGTGGTACAAATACAACAAAAAGTCCATTGTAATACTGTATTAAAAATTAAGGATTTTCTAAATCAACCTCATACTGTTCCCTTATAGTTCCATATATAACTTCCTGTGTGGAAAATGCATATAAAACAAATAACATTTTTAAAAATTGACTAATTGCATCTTCTCAAGTGTGAATATTTACAGATATTTTTTGTCTTACATGATAATAAACTTTAATATTTTGGGTGTTTTGGACTCTTCGTTGGACAAAACTAAATAATTTGAAGATGTCAATTTTGATTTGGGAAACCTTTTCGACTCTATAGACTAAACAATTAACCATTCAAATTATTGGCAGATGAATTGGCAATTAAAATAGTCATTGGAGCCCTAATTTATGCAGAAAAGTAGTATTTTATGAGTTGGACTACACCACAATATTGCAGTATTGTTTCTGTGCTGCAGATGTCACCGCTGTTGTAGCTTTTTTTGGGTTAGATTCTGTCCCACGGTGTCAGGAAACCCTCAGCATCCTGCCCCGTCAGCCACAGAGAACATGTTGTGGTCTCTCTCTCTCTCTCTCTCTCTCTCTCTCTCTCTCTCTCTCTCTCTCTCACTATATTTGTCTCTGTTAATGTCTCTCGCCCTCTGCAGGTCCCCATGATAGTCAAAGCTCTTCACAAGCAGCTGAAGGAGAAAAGTGTCAAAACCCGTCAGTGTTGTTTCAACATGTTGACGGAGCTGGTGAACGTCCTCCCCGGAGCCCTGACCACCCACATCCCAGTACTAATACCAGGTAACACTACACTACCATGAAAGAATCAATATCAGTTTAAGTGGACGCTATATTTAGAATATTTTCAAGGCTTTACCTCGCCGTCAGAGACAACTGAAGACATTATCTATGCTCTCGTCAAAGCCACCAGACTCCATTGACAAAAACAGTAATTTTACCTCTCAGAACACAGGAGTTGCTGGTCTCCCGCTGCATCCATCGGTTAGTTAGTTTGTGTTATTGTGTGACTTTGGTGTTTCAAAGGATTAGTTTGGATTCACCAAAGTCACACAATAACATAAATTTGGAACATTTGAAGACTTTTTTTTGTATGACTACAGCTGACAACAATAATATCTTGTAATTCTAGGGCTGGGAGATACGTAAATATCAATATATACCATGATATTAATAATAAAAATGATATATATATATTGCAGTACTAGTAACAGCAGTATCTTGTGTTTTCCAGGTATCATCTTCTCTCTGAACGATAAGTCGAGCAGCTCCAACCTCAAAATCGACGCCCTGGCCTGCCTCCACGTTATCATGGTCACGCACCCCGCTCACGCCTTCCACGCCCACGTCCCCGCCCTCGTCCCGCCCGTGGTGGCGTGCGTGGGAGACCCCTTTTACAAGATCACATCTGAGGCTCTGCTCGTCACCCAGCAGCTCGTCAAGGTGGGAATCAAACCTGCAACCTTACCGTAACCTCTTCAACCTCTTCCACTTTACAGCTGATTCTACTTTTGTGTCTCTCTTCCAGGTGATCCGACCTCTGGACAGCCAGCCAGAGGGGACAGACAGCTTCGACCCCTCCCCGTACATCAACGACTTGTTCACCTGCACAATCAAACGCCTGAAAGCCGCCGACATCGACCAGGAAGTCAAAGAACGAGCCATCTCCTGCATGGGACAGATCATCTGTAACCTAGGTAACCACCGTCTGTCAGTCACAGCGATGTGATGTCCGCTGTGATGTCAGCTTCCTGTTTGTTTGACCTACTGGTCTGTCGTCTGGTTGTCTAGGTGACCGGCTGCCTGCTGAACTTCCTGGAACGCTGCTGATCTTCTTAGAACGTCTCAAGAACGAGATCACCAGATTGACGACAGTGAAAGGTAACGATGACGACCATGATGCATGTGACTTAAAGGTGCTAAATGCGAGATTGGGAGCATTTTTATTGCCTCCCAAGGCTTCTTCTTCTTCTTCAGTGGTGGTTTTAATTTCACACCGCGATTAAAGGCATCAACCAATCACGTTGTGTGGAACAGACATATTCAAAACGTACACTATAGTGTACAACAACAACACGGAGGCTCCGTAGTCCGAACCAAGACGGCAAACTTTATTACTCCTTTCAACCTTGACAAAGATGGCGCAGACCAGATCCCCTCCTTCACTTCTTACCTTTCACAATAAAAATCCTAGACATATTCACTGCATGACTGCAAATTCACTGAAAGGAAACTCAATAAAATATCTTTCAGTAGTTTAGGCTGTACAACAGTTTATCTCAGACAGACGCTGCTCTCAGTCAATAGGATCCTGGTAGTTGGTCCTCTGCCTACGCTATTGATTTTAACCATTTATTGAAAAAGTTCTGCAACTGTCGCAAGTTTACGTCACTGCTGGTATTAATAGTTTTGATGCAAAATATTCGCAGGCGAGTATTTCGCATTTTCTTGTAATTTATTCGCCGCGCCCCCCCCCGGTGTGTAAAGGCCTTTAGTTCTAAGCTTTGAGATGTATTTCTCAGGAAAGAAATTAACTGCTTGAATTTCAGATAATGGGTTTATATGCTCCTAATGTTATTAGAGATGTGAGGGCCACGATGAGAACTGGTCTCAACAGCCTTCTGGTAATTTATTGGTGACATTTTGATTATAAAATATCGTTCTTTAGGTCGGACTGTTTCGCTTGTTTATTCGCCCAAAAACAGCCAGTGAACCAACTGTGTCTGTGTGTTTGTGTTCAGCTCAGAAGTCAACAGAAACTTCAGTTCTTCTTCTGTTATTTCCCTCCAGTCTCTCTCTGCTGTTTCCTCTCGTCTCTGTATGTTTTATCAAGTAGATGCATGCAGCCCCGGGACACGCATGAAACATTTTGAACTCACGCACCACTCCAGGCCAATTTGTGTCTTTTCAAAATTGAATTGTGTACAATCGTGCTGCCTCTGAAATTCACCTCACCTTCTGTCTGAAGACAACTGAAAAACAGCCCTGCCTCGGTGGACTTTTCGCTCTTTAATATGTCCAGATCTCACCACACTTCAATAAAATATTATATATATATGAATAGAAATGAACAGAGGCAGTGTAGTTTATGATGAAACGTGGTTTTATTGTGAATATACATTACAGCGAGGATTTTAGCTTTGAGTTAATTCACAGCAGGTGTAGACTAAACTGGTCTCTGGAGTTTTGGGAGTTTAAACCCGGCGTGCGCTGTGATGACGAAGGACTTTTACTTTTAATGGTGGCGGCAGGAAGTTAAATGTGTCAAAACACTGATTCATAGAATTAAAAATAAAGATATCATCTTAAAATAGACTCTCTAGAGGTTTACTGTCACTAAGTTTGTCCTGATTGTTTGTTTCGCAGCTCTGACGCTGATCGCCGGCTCTCCGTTGAAGATCGACCTCAGGCCGGTTCTCCCCGACGCCGTTCCTATCCTCGCCTCCTTCCTCCGCAAGAACCAGCGAGCCCTGAAGCTCTGCACGCTGGCCGCTCTGGACATCCTGCTCAGAAACTACAGGTAACACACACACACACACCTGTCAGCCGCCGCTGCCATCGGCCCCGCCCAATCCTTCCTATCAGTAACGCTGTGTGAATGTGTGTGTGCTTCAGCTCGGCGGTGACTCCCGTCATGGTGGACGCCGTGCTGGCCGAGTTGCCCCCTCTCATCTCCGAGAGCGACATGCACGTGTCTCAGATGGCGCTGAGCTTCCTCTCCACGCTGGCGGTGACTCACCCGTCCTCACTGGGGCAGCTGAGCGGAGGGAACATCCTGCAGCAGCTCATCGCGCTGGTTCGATCCCCGCTGCTGCAGGGCGGAGCGCTCGCCGCCATGCTCGAGTTCTACCAGGTACAACGGGAGTTTAACTTTTTAACCACCAGAAAAATAATTTCAGGCTGGTTACGGACAAAAAACAACTTAAAGGGATAGTTTGTTTTGTTTGAAGTGTACCACCAGACTCCATTGAGAAAACAGTATTTTTACCTCTCAGAACACAGGAGTTGCTGTTCTACCGCTGCATCGATCGGTTAGTTTGTTTGTGTTATTGTGTGTCTTTGGTGTTTTAAAGGGTTAGTTCGGCTTCACCAAAGTCACTCAATAACAAAAACTAACTAACTGATCGATGCAGCGGTAGACCAGCAACTCCCGTGTTCTGATAGGTAAAATTACTG
>CAKALU010037210.1:6538-25340 GCA_916700995.1 Hozukius guyotensis | reverse complement strand
AGCCGCCGTCTGACTTCCGTTGCTACGAATGCAGTGTTATTATGGTAAGGATGACCTCTGAACGAGGCGAACGGCGTTACCACGGTTTTGCACTCGGCGGCTCACGTTACCACAGTCTTGGAAAGGGAGGATTGAGCGGAGGGGTACTCAGTTGGTTGCAATCTGCAACCACACCACTATATGCCACTAAATCCTACACAATGTACCTTTAAGAGGTAGATAATGAATGCAAAGTGCTTTACGCTGATTAAAAAACTCAAACAACACTTATCATTGTGACCAGAATCTAAATCAAACATTCACTCTGCATGTGTCAGCTGAATTACTTTTGTTACTTCACCTTCTGCTTGAGGCCGTAGTTGACCTCCAGCTCCATCAGTAAAACGCTCTTGCGGACATTCAGAGTCTTCTGCAACTCGTCAAAGGTGGTATGGATGCCGTCCTCAATGGAGCTCTTCTGATTGGTCAGCTGCTGAAGGATCTCTGACAGCGTCAGCAGGGCTGAGTCGATCTCTGGCAACCTAATATACCAATATAATGAGTCAAAAGTCACATGAAAAGAGCGTGCACATAAAAGTGGACAGTGTTTGTTTCATTCGTGCCATTACGGCTGTTACGTGGGAGTGATATGCATAAAGTCTGTAGTGCAGTAGGAAGTCTACATGAAGCTGCTGCTGTACCTCTTCTTGACAGCATCTAGCTGGTCCTGTAGCGAGGCCTTGTGTTGTTCCACTACGTCTTTAAGAGGCACAGTTGGGTGTTCTCCATGTTCGCCACTCGTACACTCATGACACATGGCTGTCTCACAAGGTGGACAGTAAAACTCCATGACCTAAGCAACAGGAGAAAGTAGAGGTTAGACTTAAATATGGGGTTGAGGCTGAGTACATTTTGAGCCACATTTGCAGCACGGCTGATGGCAACGTTGGTTGGGCCACCACTTTGGTCCAGACTGAAATATTTTAGCAACTATTGGATGGATTACCATGACATTTTGTACAGACATTCATGTTCCCCAAAGGATGAAGCCCACTGACTGTGAAGATCCCCTGACTTTTTTCTCTGGCGCCACCAGCAGGTTGACATTTGTTTGGTTCAGTGAGTGAAATGTCTCAGCACCAACAGGATGGATTTGCCATAAAATTTGGTGCAAACATTTATGTTCCCTGAAGATGAATTCTAATAACTTTGGTGATCCCCTAACCTTTTCTTCTAGGGCCATCTTCAGGTCCAATTTTTAATGTGTCCAATATTTGGTTTATGACCAAATACCTGCAAAACTGATGACATTCCCATCAGCCTCAGCTGTACTTTGTCTTAGTGATAATAAGCTAATAGTAGAATGCTAACACTCTAAACTAAAATGGTGAACATGGTAAACATTGAACCTGCTGAACATCTGCATGTTAGCATAGACTGTATATAAGAAGAGGACGTAGTCACCATGATGTCACCCATTGGTTTGTGGACTACAGTTTTGAAGCCTCGAGTTTGGCATTTTGGTTTTTGCAACCAGAAGTAACATGAAAGGGTTCTAAGAGGAAAACCCGGACAACTCCCAGACCGGACAACACTGTGGTAGCGACCTGTCAATCCCAAGGTAGCCACGCCCTAAAGCATACCCTGCTTTATCGTCTATTTGACTCTGAATGGTACCATAATTTACTAACTCCACATCATGCTGTATTGAAGAAGACTTGAAACTAATTCATGTTAAGGTCAAACTAACTAACTTGTGTGAGTGAGTGAGAGAGAAAGGAAGTAAAATGTAAAGACTCATACGTTGCCTCCATGGTTGGGGCAGGAGAGCAGTTGGCCCGTTGCCACAGTGGTGATGTTGTTGAGAGTGGCGGCCTCCTGGCTGCAGCTGTCCGGCGCCCGCTGCAGCACGTCCATCAGGTTGGTGATGAAGAAGTTATTCTGCAATGCCGCCACACCCTTCTCCGGCAGGATCGAGGTCTGGCGGCACACAGGGCACGACAGTGTGAGGCTGTGGGCTGGGATGTAATTCTGCAGGCACCTGGAGGACGAGACCGGGGGCGATGTTAAAGAGTGGGAGCATCCTGGAGACAGTTATGTAATAGAAACAGTCTGGAGAAAGGTGTGGGTTGTGTACGGTAGTGTGTGTGTGTGTGTTGCATTGAGAAGACATATAGAGAGTGGTGATTTACAGTAAAAGTTATTACTCACTACAGCAGCTTTTTTTCCTCATTCAAGTTTTTATTTGAATGTGTCTTTTTTCAAGAGAGACCTGTCAGAATTGCAACTCTGCTAATTTTCTAAGTAATCCATTTACACGACTACCCTTAAATGAAGAAATTAGGGCTGTCCAAGTTAACGCAATAATAACCCGTTAACGCAAATTTGTTTTAACGCCACTAATTTCTTTAACACATTAATGCAACTTGCAAATTTTAGGTTGTAGCGGGAATCCTACCTAAAGAATCCATTGGTACCAACATGTCATACTAGCTTGTCGTGAAGGAGGCTAAAGAACCCTCTAAACTTGCGCAAAATTTTGACGAGGAAAAGCGGGCATGGCCATTTTCAAAGGGGTCCCTTGACCTCTGACCTCAAGATATGTGATTGAAAATGGGTTCTATGGGTACCCACGAGTCTCCTCTTTACATACATGCCCACTTTATGATAATCACATGCAGTTTGGGGCAAGTCATAGTCAAGTCAGCACACTGACACACTGACAGCTGTTGTTGCCTGTTGGGCTGCAGTTTGCCATGTTATGATTTGAGCATATTTGTTATGCTAAATGCAGTACCTGTGAGGGTTTCTGGACAATATTGGTCATTGTTTTGTGTTGTTAACTGATTTCCAATAATAAATATATACATACATTTGGCATATTTGCCCACTCCCATGTTGATAAGAGCATTAAATACTTGATAAATCTCCCTTTAAGGTACATTTTGAACAGATAAAAAATCTGTGATTAATTTGCGATTAATCGTGATTAAATATTTTAATCGATTGACTGCCCTAGAAGAAACATTTAACACTATAATCTACCAGTTTATTATTACCAGTTATTTGACCTGTAAAGTGGATGACAACAGGCGAAAATGTTTTGTTTGATACCATCTAGCAGTTGAAGTAATTACATAACCAAAGTGATTTACAGTAGAGGACTACAAACTCTTCAAACTACTTAACAGTTTATCATCTACACCTGTACAGTCTGGTACAATCAAATACATTACCCCTGCCATAAACCCAGCTGATAATGTTCAGTGTGTGACATGTTGACACATATTGTCAGAGAAGATGTTGTGTTGGACAGGATTATACTGAGATGCTTCCTATATTCTTCATTGGGGGTGGAAAAACATTAGGAACGCCTTTGAATATAATGCAATTCCACCACCATTATAAGCTTCACAGATCTATTGCAGTGCTGTTGTATTCGACTGCATTAGATTATACACGTGTACTCAAACTCAATGTAGAGCAACATTACATTAGTGACCAGTGTGGTCACAAATGTACAGACCACGCCTAGCATCATGTTGGATGTGGTCAGAAATACATTACAGAACAGGAAGCTTCAGGTCAGCGCAATAATGCCTTTCTGCCATTGAGGACTTAACATTATATTATACTTTATACATTCATTTAGGTGTTTTGGGACCTCTTTTACAATAATTATAAATTATGTTTAAATATAGTTTTAGGTAGCTGCTATCTGGCAGATAAGAGAAATCAAAGCCCAGGATATAAAATAAAAAAATTAACTAATAGATATCACCAAGAAACTTCCCCAGTTGAATACTTACATTAAAACAGTTATTTTTTGTATTACAAGTTTTCTGAAAATGTATGTTTAAATATACAAATAATGCATGATATTATCAAATATGTGCTAATTTGCATACATTTCCAGAACAGAAATCTGGACATTGGATAAAGCCAGGTTCAAAATGATTGCATCATTTTGTTGACATATTAGACACAAAGGTTTTTACTGAGGGATTTTTGGATATCTCTTTTTATCACTCCATAAATCAGAAAATACTGTCAACAGACATGGGGAAAAAAAATTGCCATGTTTTCAGGAATAAAATGTTGTATAAATCAGGTTATGAATGATGTATGAACAAACCTCTTAGTAAAAACCTTTAATATATAGATAGGAATGAAACTGGAAAGTTCGGTGTATGTAAGTGCTACTGAAGTGGAGATTTCTGGCTCAGAGTCTGAGGAAAAACTCATTTTGAGAAAACGGCCTTTAAAGATATGTTTTGTAAAATTCCATACATTTTGAAGACACTACAATTGAATAGGGTAAACATTTAACTAATAGATATCCCCATGAAACTTCCCCAGTTAATTACTTACATTATGACAATTATTTTTTGTATTACAAGTTTTCTCAAAATGTATGTTTAAATATGCAAATGAAGCATTATCTAATGGTAACTTTTGATGAATTTAGGAGAAATCTACAGACGCAAATAGACAAAGTAGTAAATGTGTATTTTGGATGTTTTTTTCCACAAGTCTGAAAGAAGACATGTTATAGAAGCAGAAAAAAACCCAAATCTCTAAATTGACCAGTGCATGAAAAAAAAACTTTTTTGCCTGTAGTGTCTCCCTTCACAATGAAATGTGAAATCCCAAGAAGTTAAATGTTAGGTATTCAACCATTCTCCTCCTACCACTTCAGAAAAGTTCACTTTCACCACAGACATGTATGTGTGTACTAGATATACGAGAAGAGAAACGGCTATATTGTTCAATCTGACAGCTTAATGACTCTCCAGAAGCAGCCAGAGTAAAAAAGAGACGGACAGGCACAGTCACCAGTTTCTCTTTTGTGTCAGAAACAAAGGCTGGTTGTCAGATAGGATGGCACCAACACACCCAAGTTAACAGCAGAGATGCATCTCTACTACTTACTGTCATGCAGCATCCCTTTCTAGCAGAAAACATGCAAGTCGTACAGTTGAATTTGAGACCTGATCAAGTTGCGTTTGCCCATTTTTTCCCACTCTTTAAACGTCATATACACATCGATAATTCACAGGTTTAAAACATGAAATCTCTACTTCAAAACATCATGGTAACTCCACTCACCTCTCACAGAAGGTGTGCAGGCAGGGCAGTACTTTGGGGTTTTCGTAGCGGTCCAGACATATGCTGCAGATCAGGAACTGCTTGTCAATCTGGCGGACCACGGGGCTGGGAATAGTGGAGCCTTCACTGGCCATCCTAAAGCTCTGACATGGGAGTCCCTCTTCCTTTTACCCAGCACCCTGCTGAGAGAAACAGAGGGAGGATGAGACAGAGCACAAAGACACCACGTATGATCAAACACACAGTGATGACGACCCACGGAGGAGGTGAGTGGAAACCTGTGGGTTGTAAAGATCAAAGTTTAAAGCAAAATGCCTTTTTCCTTCTGTCCGCTCACTCAGAAAGGAAATAACAAATGCACAAACAGAAACACCGATCAATCAGAGCCTGTGGCTACAAAACTCATAAACACAGAAGTACTAAAATTAGAGCCAGTGACCCGTCACTCAGAAGGTCACCAATACAAAACCAACTGCTGGATGAGTCAAACTGAGGTCATGGATTCAACATCAAATGTTTGCAAAAGTGTATCTTAGTTGATTGGTAATTTTTTTATGCTTTTTTCACGCTGAATGACTTATTTCCAAAAACCTATCAGCATATCTCTGGTAAACACAAGATTTAAAGAGATGCTTTTGTGTGATTCTATGTGGAGAAACTGGATTAAATCAACTAATTGATTAGTCAACAAAATCATGAGTGTTAGTCGGACTAAAAATGGACTAAAAGTGTATTGAGATTGAAAGATCATTCTTGATCTTTGGAAACAGCAGTTGACAAAATAATCTCACCACATGGTTTTTACTTTTTGCTGGCTGTCACATAATCTTCCTCAGAAGATGAAGTTTAAACCTAATTGTTATTGAAATGTAAATGTTAAAATTTTCATTCCTCAGAACTTTAAAGACTTCTAGTTCATCATCGCTTGAACATTCAGACTGAAACTATGGCTATGTGTTCAGTGTGTCCAGAGATGGAGCTCTTTTGATGGCGAATGCAAAATAACAGTTGTTCCCAACCTTTAGGGCTCATGACTTGTGATTTCTACATCCACGTGACAATTCAAAGAGCTGGATACAGTGCCACCACTCATTGCCAACAAAAAAATTACCTGCAATTACTGGTGTATTGTAAAGAGGACATCCTGGGCTTTCCAGTGATATGTCTTTTTTTTTTTTTTAAATGAAGTTGTATTCTTGGTTTAATATCACTCTATAGCCATAATCTGTCATTTTTTTGTATCTTCTAAATTCGGCCGTCTTTTCACACTGAAATGGTCCTGTGGTCCATTACAGTGGACATGCTGTAAAATTTTAAATAAAATGTAAAAAGTCTAAATTGTAAGATTTTCTTTTAACCCTAAATAGGAAGGAAATCACAAAAAAAAAAAAAATTGGAAGACACTTTTTTTCTTGGTTCCCAGGAGGACATGTCAGTTTGTGTATGGTAACTCATTTAATTGCACATTTGTTGCAAATTTGCATATTTGTACACCAAGGACCCCTAACAGGTTAATCCAGTGATTCACTGATATGATCCACCAGATCGGTATCGAGGATCAGGTATCTGCCTGATGAATGATCCACATTAAAAACAGTTTCTTTGTAAATGGTAATGGACTTGCATTTATATAGTGCCTTTCTAGTCTTCCGACTACTCAAAGTGCTTTACACTACATGTCAGCATTCACCCATTCACACACACATTCATGCAAGGTGCCAACCTGCCCATCAGGATCTAAACTAAATACTCATTCACACACCGATGGCACAGCCTTCGGAGCAATTTGGAGTTAAGTGTCTTGCTCAAGGACACTTCAACATGTGGAGGATCCGGGGATCAAGCCGCCGCCATTCCGATGGTGGACGACCCGCTCTAACTTTGAGCCACAGCCGCCCCAAAATGTCCTTCAGAGTTTCAGCTGTCACTCACATTCATTCAGTCATAACTGGCTGCTGGGATCATGGGGGTACAGATTTTAGATTCAGGAGAAACAAAAGCACTGGTATTGGTTCAGTACTCTATATCAGCAGATACTCGAGATACTAGAATTGGTATTGGGTGAGAAAAAGTCTTGTAAAGTCATTTATCATTGCATTCTTAGATGTTAGAGGCCTAAAGAGGTAAAACTATCCAACATGATTAGAGGAAATCTGAGGAAATAAACATAGCATAGCAGTAGCAGACAGTAAGAGCTGCAGCTGTGGCTGGATGTTCGTCATAAAAGGCACTTTGAGTGATAAATATTTGATTATAAAGTGAAAGCAAGGCACTCTGTGTTCAGCACTCATCAGAGAGAGACAGAACACTGAACCTACAAAAATAAATACCACTATACAGCATATTTACACTGATTCTTCTTAAATTGTGGAGAACTTGCTCTTATCTGAAACATCCGTTTACTGCTTCCTGTATTTTTAATGCCTGGCTTTTCTGTAACGTTATCTGGCAGCTAACTTGGACACGGAAAGTGTGTCAGTGCTTTTATTGTCTCTTCACATTCAAGACAGGCACAGAAACAGGCCACCTCCGCTGCTGAGAGGAAACCCTCGGGGACAGTGATTCTTTCTACGGTGCATGATCTCCTTCTCCTCTTCTATTCTCTCTTCATCTCTGTCTCTCTTATACAAGCCTCCTCCTCTCTTTCCCCTCCCTGAAAGCACATATGAGAGCCTGTAACTACAATGTGGTGAGCCTGAAAATGGAGCAGCAGATAAAATTACTATCATAATGAAGCTGTCATGCTGTCAGTGGGTTATTACCAACATCTCCAATATGTTACATGGCTGCTATGTAATGTGTTAGCTGTCAGCTGCCAGATAATGTGTTGAGCAGCTCAGCGTCTTGCAATTGAAACAGTAAGTTACTGTAGGAGCAGAATAACAATTTAAAGGGGACATATCGTGCTCATTTCCAGGTTCGTTCTTGTATTTGGAGTTTCTACTAGAACATGTGTACATGCTTCAATGTTCAAAAAACACATTATTTTTCTCATACGGTCTATCTGAATATCCCTGTATTCACCCTCTGTCTGAAACGCTCCGTTTTAGCGCCTGTCTCTTTATAAAGCCCAGTCTGCTCTGATTGGCTTGAGAGAAAAATATGGTGCACCTTTGCAAAGGTAGTTCCATAGACTGTATATAAGAAGTGGACATAGTCACCGTGGCGTCACCCATTGGTTTGTGGACTGCCGTTTTGGAAGCCTTGAGTTCTGCATTTTGGCCGTTGCCATCTTGGTTTTTGGCCATCACCATGCTGTTTTTTTGTAGCCAGAAGTGACACGAGAGGGTGCAACCGAACGCAGAAAGACATTTTTAGGCGAACAAAAAGGTTACAATTAACTTTCATGAACTGAAAACACCCTGTGAAAGGGTTAAAGTTCGAAGACGAAAACACGGACAACTCCCAGACCGGACAACACCGTGGTAGCGACCTGTCATTCACAAGGTAGCCCCGCCCTAAAGCATACCCTGCTTTATGGTCTATTTGACTCTATATTGGACCATAATTTACTAAATGAACATCATGCTGTACTGAAGAAGACTTGAAACTAGAGATTGAGACCATAAACTCATGTTTATAATGTTTACTAAGGTAATAAATCAAGTGAGAAGTAGGCTCATTTTCTCATAGACTTCTATACAATCAGACTGCTTTTTGCAACCAGAGGAGTCGCCCCCTGCTGGCTATTAGAAAGAATACAAGTTTAAGTCACTTCTGCATTGACTTCACTTTTCAGACCCAGAGGTAGCCCACTGGGTATACAGTAGTTCTCAAGCTGTGGGTGGTATATTCTAATGAGCTTGGCTGGCTTGTTGAATCACATGTTTTCTTATCTCGGCAGCCCACAAACAACTGACTGGGTTGTCTTATTTCACAGTGTGTGGGTTGGTAGGCACTCCAGATACCCAAATGTATGTGCACAAGCACTGAAAAAGTGAGTTTTTCCTTTAAACAAAACCTCTCATACACACATTCGACCAGCACAGAAGCTACAACCACATGGAAAAGAAAGATTTGAATGACAATATATAAACTGCGTGCCAGCTCAGACACAAACAAAAGCTCAGGCTGTGTGTTAATAATTTACAAACTCCATGGGCCAGCTTAAGCAGATTAACAGAGCATCAAATATGGCACTGATTATAAAAGTCAAATTCCTAAATCCTGCAGACAGCCATAACAGAAGCAGCGCTGTGCTGACGGTGCACAAGGTCGCAGCAGCCTCACAGCGCTCCTCCACTCTTACATAATCAGATCCGCACCAGCGAAACGGAATAATTCCTGCTGGATTGAGCTGTCATCTACTACGCAGCGGATGGTACACATGAAAAAGGCAAATATTACAGAAGGAATTCATACTTCATGATTGGAATTTCACCTTTTCCCCCATGTAGTGACTCCAAGAGAAAATAGTTAGAATGTGAGCTTGAAACAACACCAATTATTCCAAATATTTGTCTCATCACATTATTGACAGGAAGACTTACAGTGCTGCATCTATAGGCCAATCAACAGGCGTCATCCACTCCAGCACACAGACCGAAACACTGGCTCCATGTGACTGAAACAGTCACTAAAATCCCTCTGAACCTGCCGTCATGTCAGCTCTGACATGAGACGATGCTCCCCTCCAGGTAGCAGCACCGAGCCAAACAGGAGACGAAGAGATGCGTGTGAGCATCACAGCTCCTCCGTGTGTTTATGGGTGTGTGCTCACACACGTGAGCCAAGTTGAGGAGGAGGAGGAGGAGGCGATTTAGTCAGATTGTATTTCAGTTTTTACATCATCTCCTCCCCCTCCCCTCGCCACTTCCTCTCCTCCCATCACTTGCGTTCTTGGCTCAGTCTCTCTCATTCATTCATCTCCCTCCTTCCTCTCTCTCTCTATAGCCCTCTCTCTACTCTCTCTCTCTCTGTCTGAAGTAAATGCTGGCTCACTGCAGTGCAGCGAGCGTGTGCAGCATCAGGAGTATGTGAGTGAGTACTGGCTGACGGATGGTGATCTAACAAATTGAAGAAAAAGGGAACGGAAGTTATGGGTCCCCTCCAACCAATAGAGTTAAAGCAGAGGGATCTTTCTGAGTGCATCTGTGAGTGTGTGTGTGTGGGGGGGGGTGTGCATGCTGCTGACTCACTGTACATGCAGAAAAAAAATGTAGGCCAGGAGAGGGAAAGTCAGAGGCAAAATATTAAAGATGAAAGAGAATCATGAAGGGAATGAGAGTATGAAAGAAAAGGGAAGATGTGAGCCAAGTGCTTCAGATCTACCAAAACCAGAGGCCAAGTCTTCACGATACAGTATGTTGTCATGCTTTCATATTCTCTTGACATAACACTGAGGTGAAACTCATTTCCTGCTGGATGAAAAGATAAAGACGAAAGTCTCAGAGGGCACATGTGATTTCAGAGCCATGGATCTCAATCCCTGTACTGTTGTCTGTGTGATGAGCTGAACTCTATAAAGCTTTCTACATTTACAAGAACAGATCACCTAAACCATGAAACAAAAGCTTTAACCTTTAGACAGCAGTAAGACACTGACCTTCTGAATGAAGCCAATACTGTATATTTTTGCATCATGCATGCAAACTTTGTACTTTATGCACACAAACATATAACTAAAATGTCTTTTTATTTCTTGGAAATGTCTTCAACTAATAAAAACAGTCAGTTCAAGATCAATTTGCTAACTTGGTCTACTTGAGGAAAGACAATAAAAACATTGTGAGGGGGATTTCTGCTGTTGTTCAGTATTTCCTTCATCAGTAACACTATCTTAATCCTGACATTTTAAAATAATGGCATTAAATTTATCTTATAATCTTTTCTGAGAAAATGCTGTTCTCCATCTACCAGTGAATAAAATAACATATGGGGAGTTCTTATTCTACCATCCCATTTAAAAAGTAACCTCAGCCCTCAGTCGATCTTGACAGAGCTGTTTGACATATTTCATTATGCCGGGCAGCTCCGAGGCCGTTCCAGTGATCTCATCTCAGCCTCTGCCAACTCAGTGAGTCAGTCAGAGGAATGGAACACAGAACAGAGAGAAACTAATGAAACTCTGGAGGAAAGTTGAAAACACAATAGTCATTTGTGTGTTGCATTAAACATGCAGATGCACGATCAACTTGGAATCATTACTCTAAAAGGAACAGGCTGAAAGCATAGAGAGAGATTATCACATTATTGGTTTTGGTCTTTTCATGAGATTTGCCATTATTCAGAAAAATATAGGAATAAATACTCTGAAGGTATCCTTATTAGCTTTAAATACAAAGCTGACAGGGTGCTCCACATCTCCACCTTAAATGAGTGATTACAGCGGCTGCCTTCAATTTGAATGATGCAAACTTTGTTCTACACTCACATCCTCACAGCCACCGGCTTCTATGACAAACAACACTTCATCACTTTGGTTCTGATTTGTTAAAAGCACAGTCTGCAATCTGAATGTAAACTAAAGAGTGAACCAATAGAAATTTACAAACCAATCACTGGCTCTAGAGAGAGCCTTTAGCATTTTTACGTTTCCTGATGGCCACCGTAGTTCTCCGACACGCTTGTGAAACTACGGTAACGTGAGCTGCAGAGTGATAAACCGTGGGACCGACAGCCACCGTCAGACTTCCGTTGCTCATAAAGTAGTGTTGTTATGGTAAGGATGGCCTCTGAGTGAGGCGAACGGCATTACTACGGTTTTGCACTCGGCGACTCACGTTGCCGCAGTCTTGGAAAGGGAGGAATGAGCGGAGGGGTACTCAGTTGGTTGCAATCTGCAACCAAACCACTAGATGTCAACCATGTTCACCATCTTAATTCAGCATGTGAGCATGTTTACATTTCCTAATTAGCTGATGGGAATGTCAGTGTTGTAGGTAGCCTATTTGGTCATAAACTAAACTTTGACCTGATGGCGCTACATGAAGTTTCAGCAGATCATCAAAGTCATAACAATTCATCCTGAGGGGATCGAGAACATTTGTACAACATTTCATGGTGATCCATCCAATAATTGTGGGGATATTTCACTCAAAACCACAAATGTCAATCTCCTGGTGGCGAAGGCCTGTATGGAAGCAACATGAAGTGGAGACACAGCTCAGGGGCACACACACACACACACACACACTGAACATGTGACTTAACCTGTTTTTTGCTTCACTGTTCACTATGGTTCACTCCCACATCATCACCCCTGATGCATTAAGACACTTCAAAGACTGCAGTTTAGCAAAAACAGCATTTCCAACTAGTCGCTGTAAAACAACAACAGCTCTCTCTCTACTCATCTTCCAACAACAAAGAAAACACAAGTTTACCAATGTTAAACTTGAACTGTAGTATGTACATAATCTAGGATGAGCTGTAATTTTAAAACCAGCACATTTCCACTCACCAGTATGAAGAGGAAACAGTTTTCAAACCGTTCTTTTGGGTATATTTTAGGTTTTGGTTTACATAGTGGCTTGTGTGTTACTCTGGGTCTCCCTCTGGTGTCCATCCCACAGCTCTTTCCAGAGCTCTGACCTCAGCTGTTTTCACCAGCTCTCTGTTTCTAAACACACATAATGCATAATGTCACCCTGCACAATGATGACACTGGCCAGTCAGAACGACCGCTTTCATAACATAAACAACCAGGGTGAAGACAAACACCGGTGCTGTTACACATGTTCATTCAGATAATGAGGTGTTTCTGATGGAGATACGCTTGTTTGTCTCTCTTCACCTGCACATTAATGAATGTTTTATAATGTTTGAAGGAGCAAGATTCATCAGTTTGTCAGGTCAGAAGTCCAAGAGTCCAGTCACATGCCGGTTCACTGCTGTGCTGCCAAGTTGAGACAGTTATTGCTGCTCTTTTCATGCACAGCCACTTTGTTTTACAACAGCAGGTTAAAGTCAGATTTTATTATCATGTGTGTTTTTTAATTACTTTGATTGCACTTTTACACATTGTTATGTTCCCAACACCTCACACAGTGGTGTGATGTAACAAAGTAGGCTACATTTACTCAAATATTGTACTTAAGTGCAAGTTTGAGGTACTTGTACTTTACATTTTATGCAACTTTATACTTCAACTACATCTCTGCAGTACTTTTACTCAGTGGAGTAGTTCCACAGTGTGGTAGTGCTTTTACATTAGTAAAGGATCTAAATACTTCTTCCACCACTGACCTTACCAGAGTAACTCAGTTTTTGTGCTTCTTTGCACAAGTGTATTAATAAAAATAGACTATCTTTAAACTCTTAGAGAGGAATATTTTCAGATTGAAGAGAATGTGTGAATTCAAAGTAGCCTCTAGGCTACAACGTTTGTCATGTTAGCTGCAAGTAAGTAACAACATACGAGTTACAGACTGATGTGCTTAAAGGAAGTGTGACTTTTTAGGAAATACTTATTCAAGTTTGATCAAGAAAATCCATACTGCTCTCATTTCTGTGCATTAAATACAAAGCTACAGCTAGCCTGGTTCTGTCTGAAGTTCAAATGTTCGCTTACTATCACCTTTAAAGCTCACTATTTAACACATATCTCATTTGTTTAATCCGTAGACAAACGATAATGCAAGACCATTAGTCAAAGCACCGCTGTACATAGATAAACACTTAGTTTAGCATTTGAGCATGCTAAAATTAGAACTACAGCTGAGGCTGATTGTATTTGGTCATAAACCAGTATTGGACAATCTTTAATTTTGACCTGATGGTGGCGCTAGTGGAAAAGCTAAGGGAGCACCAAAATTATTAGAAAACATCCTGAGGAAAACCTGAATGCGTGTACCAGATGTTATGGCAATGCATCCAATATTTGTGTAGACATTTCACTCAAAACCACAAATATGAACCTCGGGATAGTGCTGGAGGGAAAGTCAGGGGTTCACCAAAGTCATTAGGAGTCATCCTCTGGGAACCATGAATGTACGTACAAAATTTTATTTCAATCCATTCAGTGGTTGTTGACATATTTCAGTCTGGTGGAATATTCTGCTGTTATGGCTAAAAAACTACAGTTTGTGGTTTCGGGGGAAGTTATGTGCCGTTTCCCCCTGCATCCAGTCTTTATGCTAAGCTAGGCTAACTGCATCCTCCACACTTAATGCAAACACGAGTGTGTTATCAATCTTCTCATCTAACTGTCTGATCACATTTTACATGCTTCAGAGAAAAAAGCTGTAAATAAGGAATGCGTCACTTGGCTGAACATCTGCCAACCATCCATTCTGGGAACACAAGATAAGACTAAAATGACTTTTTAAGTAAGTTTACACAGCCCTCATATGTTTTCATTACACCTACAATAATCATGAAGGACAACATGGACTGAATGCTACACTGACTGTGTTGACTCAGAATATAAAAAAACACACTATATCATCATCATCATAACTGATGTTTATGTGTGAGCTGACAGTTTGTTTGTTTTCAGCATTTATTGTTTTTAAATCCTCTCAGCACCTAAAGCCAGATGGTCCGTCTGTAAGGCTTATGTCCATGGCGACCCTGGTAATCGCACCATTTCATCAACGCTGCAACAGTTTCATAACAAAATACTTAGTCCAGATGCTGTAATTATTTAGCAGCAGCTTCAGCTTTATAGTGCAGTGTAAGGTATATGTAGTGCTTTCCAACACTACATGTTGTCCCCTGAATTATAAGAACACTCTTGTGCTAATCTAAAGCATCCACTGGGGACACGATGATGAGAGATTACAGAGCGCGCCTCCAGCCGCAGCATCATTGAAAACCACAGCTGAAAGTGTACAATAGGGTTTTAAACCTCAAAAGCAATTTCATGAACCCTGTTTTAGGGGTTTTGTTGGGCAGCTTGAGAACATTTTTGCGATTAATAAACTATAAAAAATAATAATCTGAGAGTTGTGTGCTATTCCTGTTGAAAAACTGAATTCTCTAACATTCTTTAATGGGTCAAATTTACATGTATCAGAGAAAAAGGCTGTACTCTGAGTGAGTGAATAAGGAAATACTGTCACTGCATCACTGGGCTGTATATCTGTCAACCGTGCATTCTGGTGACACAAGATAAGCCAGCCCTGTCTGGGTGTCTGGGTGTGTTAGCGCGTGTATGTTAACTACGGACCTCTAATTAAGGACTACAGATGTGCTAGCGTAGGGCCATTGGAAACTGTCCATGCTGCACATCTGTCAACCAGAACTCAATGAAGGTAAAACACTGTGACTCAGCGTCCAGACAAAAAACACCATGAATGATTTAGTTGATCCTTAATCCTCCTGCATGGCACTTACAGACATACTAGCAGAGTGCGTACAAACTATATTGTAATGATAAATTGTTATATATAACATAATCTGCCCACCAGCACCTCTTAAATTCACTAACTCTATCCATCCATCCATAGTTTCAAATGTCCTTACTTTTGTGTTTAGCCATGAACTATATAACACTTTGCATATTGCCTCTAGCGTTAGCAGTCATTTAGCCTGGCGGAGCCTTAAAGGGCAACTTTGGTATTTTCCCCATGTTTTTGTGTCTAACTGACTAGTAGTGACAACAATTTCTGAAATTGGTCCTGTATTGAGGGAGAGCGCTGTAGATGGCAGCCGCTCACAGGCTGCAATGTAATCCCATTGGGGCAAGCTGGCGCCGTCATTTACGTCCACTAAAGGTGCTTGTTTTTGCCATGACAGGCTCTGGTTGTTATTATAAGTGTCTGACATAATGGAAAAAGTCTCGTTCAAGGAGAAGTGTCGTTGTGAAATCTGACGAGGTGACATGTTGCTGGAAGACAACGGTGGAAAAGTGGAATACATCCATGGTGGAAACGCAGAGTTTGTTGTGCTGGAGTACAGAAAGCGTAGCTTAGTGTTATCTAAAAGATTTTCAATGTCATGGCTGAATATTTAAATGATTTCCACAATGTGGATGAATTTGAATTTGATTGCCGCCCGTATTTATTTGAATCAGAGTATACGGATCTTCAGATTTCAGAATGGGAGACTTCTCCGTGAGCGAATACTTTGACACAATAACAAACAGACCGGATCAAGAAAAAGGTAAAAAAAAAAAAAAAGGTTTTATTTCTCTGTAGGGTTCTTTCCACAATGTTGTCAGACACCCCTAAGAACAATCTGAGCCTGTCAGTGGCAAAAACAAGCACTTTTAGTGAACATAACGTTACATTGCTAATTGCTCACTTGCCCTCGCAGCTCGTTTCACGGCTGCCGTCTACAATGTTCTCCCTCAATACTGGATCAGTTTAAAAACATTGTTGTCCTTATTAGTCACTTAGACACAAAAACATGGTAAAATAGGGCCCAGGTTGAAAAATACCAAAGTCACCCTTTAAGGGAGAAGAGAAATGATGCATCATGTTTTTTGTTGGAGTTCTGTTTTCCAACTTCCGTGGCAGTCATTGAAGTGGACCAAGTTTCAGTGAAAAAGCTGTTGCTGTGCTTTTTACTCATCCCCATTTCCTGAAAACAGCTGTAATGTAACTAGTAATCGTAATAAAAAAGTTAGCTAGACATCATATTTCATCAGCTGATCCACAGTCTGTTTTTATTGTTGTTTATTCTTTCTGGCTATCATCCTGCAACCTCCCCACGCTGATGAATAACAAACACTTTGAATAATATATAATGGATCAAATAGGTGCTTTTGAACCACATCAAGGCTCTCAAATGTTAAAGCACTTGCAGACAAACTTTAGTTTATATAATAAGCTTGACTCGACTTTTTCTAGACACATGTACTGTGCACCTTCTTGGTTTCAAGACGGACCGGCCGAGGCCACTTAGCATGACAAACAGGAAAGGAAATGAAAGTAAAGAGCAAAATGTTCTGTGCAAAACAGTGCAGACTGAGACACCTGCACAGAAAAGCCACTTACAGCACATCTGCTTAAAGTAAACAATTTCACACATTTTACTACAGCATGTGAACACCTGAGGTCATGCAAACTAACCTGTATTCCTAGTGTTCTAGTGCTCACAAGACTTGCAGGGTAATAACCTGGAATTACAGATCTTTTCCTGCTACAGAAGCCAAACAGACTGACACACAAGCCATTCATCAACACTGTACTCCGCATCAGGACTTTCCAAAAACAACATCAGTACAGTTTCCCCCTTCTCCTTTGAATAATAAATCTTTTATTTTCTCTTTCCTCATGCCATTTTTCCATCTATTACTCACTCTCTCCATCTCACTTACTTCAACTCCATGGCTGCTCTCCTCTCCTCCTCTCTTCTCTGGGGTGAAAACAGATGCTGCTCTCAGTCACCTAATCCTTCTCATCTCTCATATACTGTAATGAGTGCAGTCAGTGGGCAGAGAGGCCTGAGCTGTTACAATAATCCAAACAGAGTGACAGGGAGCCACTGGGTGAGCGGAGCAGAGGGGGGGGGGATCCGACGGCGGTGTAGAGGGAAAGCACAGACCAATCAGAGGGTTTAGTGAGGCTGGAGGAGGCGGGGCTTAAAGCTTGTGCTGCTCTTTAACCCCAGTGAGGGCCAGAGTCCCAGAGGCATGACGAGCATGGAGGAGAAACAGATAAGGAGTGACGGAGGACGGAGGAGAAACTTTCCAACAGGAGCCAATATTTCATTGACCCTGGCACAATAGACATAGCATGATCTATGTTTTTGTTTCCATGCATGATGCTGTTTTGTCTTTTTTTTTAATAAAATAAAGATGGATTAATTTTAACTCTGATGTCATGTGCACAATTTTATCACCCCAATTACATGTGAGCTTTTCTCTGTAGCAAGCTGCAATGACATCATCTCATAAAGGGCATAATAATTGTCAAAGCTAAAACACACGACCCTAAAGAGTTGAACAGAGTTGCCTCATCTACTGCAGAGTGTAAAACAAACATCGTTTTGCCATTCCTGAGAGTTGAAGTTGACGTGAGAATTCATGAGTAACTGCAGGCCAAAGTCACAGTAATTGAAACAAGATGGTCGACAAATGAAAGCCACAATAACCATAACAATCCTCTGAATAATGACCACAGTGCAGTCATACACAGAACATGATCATAAGAGTGAAACTGCAGTTATTCACCAGCTAAACAACCATGTTACTATCTGTCCTGTTTGCCCCGGGGGACTCTGTGCACTGAAACGACGCTGGTAAACAAGACGGAGGTGATGCAACAGATTCCAAAGACTTCAACTCAGGAGAGACAAGAGAAGAGAACTACTTTACCCACAAATCACTAGGATAAACCAAAACAATACTTTTTTGGACATTTATTCTGAGAAATATAACCACGGATTGCCATGAAATTTTGTACAGACGTTGTGTGTCCCCAGAGGATGTCCCCTAATGACTTTGGTGATCCCTTTAACCTGGTTGCAAAAAGAAGTCTGATTGTATAGAAGTCTATGAGAAAATGAGCCTACTTCTCACTTGATTTATTACAATTAAAGTAAACAATTTCACCACAATGTCCATTTAATAAATTGTTCTCGTGCTTTCTAATCATATCACATGGCGATTTTATCTGGTCACATTAAAAGGGACTTAAGTCCTCAGAACAATTCCCTGAGCAAACAGTTTGCTGAGGAAGATCATGTGAAATGATCAAAAGCTCCAAAACATCTTCTCTCAAATGGCAAAATGTTTATAAAAACTCAAGAACCATCAAATCAAAGAAAAAGTAAACAGGACAACAAATCAGACCTGATATTTCTCTGTGATACGGACATATTTTGG
>CAKALU010037207.1:0-48658 GCA_916700995.1 Hozukius guyotensis | reverse complement strand
TATATGTTTTTGTTTTTATTTTGTTCTTTTTTTTATTTTTATTTATTATTGAATTGACGCTTTTGCAATATTGTTCACCTGACAGTCATGCCAATAAGGCAAATTAAATTGAATTGAATTGAAAGAGAGAGTAGCCGTTGGGCTCATCTCTTCTCTCCATAAACAGTTGGTCACCGAGCACGTACGTAACCGTTAGTAGCCATCGTTACGTACGTAACCGTTAGCCGTCGTTACATGACAAACGGCCGCTTTAAACGGGCCTGATTAACGGTAGCTAGGTTACCTCATACTGGCTTAAATCCGTTAAATCCTGTTGGGGAAAGTTACCATAAACATTTACTGTTTAAAAGCAAATTATTAGTTTAATAAATCTTGAGGCTTTATTTCCGTTCGCCCAGAGAGTCCAGGAAGCATTTTGCTGCGCTGACTGTAAACACTCTCCATTTATATATTTGCATACAAACTTTGAATTATTTTTTTAAAATCATTCTCTTAAAAGCTGATTGTTCATCATAAAATACATTTGGAGGTTAAAAACTTGGATAAAGACACTGATTTCTTAGTCTAAATAGTGCTTCACCATCGTTGTTAACACTCCTCTGAGCTCTCTGAGGCTAGCTGACAATTCAACTCAGGGAGCCGCAATCCGCCATGTTGAAACCTGTCTTTAAAAACACACACAACTTTGCCTGCTTCAATTATCAACAGCAACCAACACACCACGCTAAAAACAAAACAAGCCTTTAATAACTGTGTAAAATGAAGACTCACCGGCGGTGGTCGGACCTTGCAGATGCCAGTTTTCTCTGCAATAGGTCGTATTTTGTTGATGTACGCAAAAGGGTCGGCGAATTCCTCCCAGCTGGGCTCAAAAACAGGGCACTCCGGAGGGGGAATGAACTCATTCAGCTGCGGTTGACTCATCGTCGCATCTTCGTTATGACTCTCAGCTGAAATGTTTGTTGTTGTTTTTTAAAGGGGCTTCCTGAACGCCGACTAGTATGCTGTGAATGTCTTGTCTTTCAGTTCATGTCCACTCTCCACTCATTGAACTCAAAGACGAATTATCTAGTTGGAGACGAGAGAGGGTGACAGCCAGAGAGTGTGTTCCTCCGCTGCACAAAGTAGACACCCCCACACAACCTACAGTCTGTTTGTGGTTTATATCTCAATTCAATTTGCTTTATTGGCATGACTGTCAGGTTTACAATATTGCCAAAGCGTCAATTCAATAATAAATAAAAATAAAAAAAGAACAAAATAAAAACAAAAACATATAAATGGTAAATGGATGGAAAAATGGACTTGCATTTACCCATTCACACACACATTCATACACTGATGGCAGGGGCTATCAGTGCCAACTTTGCCCATCAGGATCCAATGTAAATACTCATTCACTCATTCAATACTCATTCACTCATTCACACACCGATGGCTATAATATAATTATAATAATATATATACATATATACAATTCATTAAGCAAATTACAATATATAGATATTTATATATATATATAACATGCATGTAAATGGAAGAAAACAATAAAGAAGTAATTAATGTTTGTTGTGTCAATAAAACAAACAAACAAATAAAAAACAATTAATAACAATATATTGCAATATCAAAGGATAAATGTAAAAAAACAACAACAAAAAAAACAAAAACCATGAAGTAGAGGAGTAAATAAAAGGCAGAGTGTGAGTTACATCTATTATGTGTTGTTGTGGTTGTGGTTGTCTCTTAGGCTGTGACATGCAATGACATATCCTGCAGCTTCTATGGGGTTTGACACTATTTTCTCCAAGTAGATGTTGTGTTTTATTTTGGTCAGAGAAGGAATCAAAATCTTGGAGTTTACATTTAATTTTTGTAAAGAATTTTTTCCTAATTTCTTCATATGTGCTACATTGTAGCAGGAAATGTGTCTCTGTCTCCACCTGTCTCTGTGGACAGAGCTGACACAGCCTGTCTTCTCTAGGCAGCCTGCAGGTCTGCACTATTTTGGGGCATTATTTCACACTGATTGTGTGTATAATTGTTTTTACTACACTTGATGCAGCTCGTTTATATCTACTTGAAGGAGTTAAATGCGGGTTAGAGTAGAGTAAACGCCTTAAACGTAATTTCAATCTACTTTAATACCGTCCTACATTAACTACAGTTAGAGTTTGCTCTGAGCACAATACTCGGTGGTTTCCTATCAGATGATAGCCCTCCCTGTTGGGTGAGTTTGATTTGCACACCCTTTTGGCCCGCGGGTGTACTGTGTTGAAGGGATTACTTTAGATTCGTCGCTTCTTTTACCCCCGCCCGGCTGAGCGGACATAATGGACGTATCAGACGGTACATTGGGTTTTCTAATCGAACACACCCACTAGATCGTTGCGCGCTGACCGGCACTTCGTTTTTAAATGGTCTAGAGGAGCTCGTTGATTGGTTGAGACCACAGTCATATGTTATGATAGTTCAGCTGTTTATGTTTCAAACATTTTAATAATAATATATTTAATTAATTAATGTACTGACTCTGAACGTCTCTAGCATAATGTATAGCCTTTATAATAAAAAATAAAATACTATATATTGCCACTGTTTTAATTAATTATTTTTTTATTAGTTATATAATATTATTATAATATTATTATATTATTATTAATTATATATTATTAATTATTATTATATTACAGTTTTAATTGTTTAATCATATATTTTGTTTTTGCCATGTTCTCCCAATGTGCATGAGGCCACAAAATACTTTATTTATCTATACACATGAGTAGCCATTTTACCTGAAAATCCTCTTATTAGGGTCTGTTTAAATATGTTTAAATAAGGGGTGTCGCAATACAGTATACTGGTGTTAATGATAATCATGATATTAAAAAATGAAATATTGACATCATATTAATAATACACATATGATCATATTGTGTAAATAATCCTTTTTATATATACAGTTATGGTTACAGACTCTCTCTCTCCACCTCTCATATTTTGAAAAACTACATCGAAGAAATGTCCATCAGCAGACTATGAGATGAGTTTATAGGAGTTAGTGGAGTGCAATGCATGATCAAAATAGACAGTTTTTTTTTTTTTTGCATAATTCACTTTTATATAAAGCCCTATTATACACAGAACCGAGTAATAAAAAAAATCGAAATATTTCCTATTTTAAAATAAAAAATGTTAAATGATTATAAAGCCTTGGGAGGAGGCATGTTGTCGCTCGAGTGCTTTCTAATTATGTCTGATTTATAGTCATGATAATCTGGCATTTTAATATAATTAAATTATGGATCAATTTATTTCAGCAAAAGAACATCATGTGAGGGAAAATTTTCTGGTGATGGACATAGGGGTGTTACGATATACCGGTATTGACGATAACCATGATATTTAAAAATGAAAGATTGATATAATGTTAATAATACACCTATGAATATTGTGTAAATAATCCAGAGTCTCTTAAATCATTTTATATATACAGTTATGTTTACAGATTCTCTCTCCATCTCCCTACATCTCCCTTGACTGTAATCCTTTTGCCAAAAGAGACAAAACACACAATAAACAAAGTTTTTTTCTCAAATTTTCTATAGATATCACAATAATATCGTTGTCATTTATTCTGGTGGCCACAATAATAATATAGTGAAAATCTGATATTGTGACAGCCCTAGTTTAATAAAGAATTGTGTAGCATATATTAGCCTACTGTTGTCTACATGCTGTTGTACATTGTCTGACATTATCTATAGTCTGTTTGTTCACATTGGTTGTTAAAGTGATCTAAAGTTGTCTGTCTATTGAGGTTGTCTATTGTAGCCGTTTATCTGTTTTGTCTGATAACTTTGTCTTATTAATATTGTTTTCCAATCTGACATCATCAATCACATTATCACACTTTTGTTTTTTTGTTTTTTTTTAAATGAGCAACGGTTGTATCATCTGCTGATTGAAGTATGGCCTACCCCTTCATGTGTTTCACTGATTTGAATGTCCCTGTTCTCTGTTTCGTTTGAACTTCCCCTTGGTGGATTTTGGACAGTAGACTATAACGGTCGGGTACACATGACAGGTGTCTTTCACGGTCAACTGTGCATATTTAAAGGCGCTCAAGATCACTCTCACAAAAAACTCTGGACCACCACAAGCTGTTTGGTCTTGAGTTTTATGTATAGAGTAATTTTGAAAACATTTCTCACCAAGCATATACAGCTTTGACCTGTTAGTGTAAAATGATGCTCATTTGCACAACTGCTGTAATTCCACATATATTCTCCAATGCCCATTTTTATAGTATTCCTAACAAAATACTCTACATCCATAATGGCTTTTATGTTTGAAAATGCACAAAGGGAAGCAAACAGCTCCACCACCATCACTCACAGTGTTGCCACTGGTTTGATGGGGTTCAGCTGACAGGGTGCAGGCAGAGCCTTAAGTTGATAGGTGCACAGCACACACAAAATAACGATGACTACATCACAATAGGAGATCCGCTAGCTGCCACGAAAATAATAAAGGCCTGTCAAAGCATGAAATCATGACATCTAGTGGCAAAGAGTAGATCTAGATCTTAAAATAATGAGTGGAGATTTTTAATGGCTGATTCACCCTTGCTGTAAATTGTTTTCACAAGGAGTATTTCTTCAGTAAGTATTATGTGCAGGTAACAGTGAGGTCTTCTGTGGATTAGCCAGCGAACTCACGACATTGTCTCATGAAAAAGACGTCAGGGGAAATGATTATTTATCAACAGTAACTTGTTTAGGGCTGCAACAAATGATTGTTTGCAGTATTTAATAATCTATCGAAAATGTTTTCAGTGAATTGATTAACTTATAAAATAGTGAAAAATGCCCATCACAAGTTCATAGAGCCCCACCTATCAGCTTCAACCTGATTCTGTTTGACCAAATATATAAAAACAAAAACTATTAAATTTACAATGATTAAAAAAAACAATAAAGTAAATCAATAAATACTCATATTTGTGAAGCTGGAATTAGTGAATGCTTTGTATTTTCAAGTGACTTTAAAGATTCATCAATTATCAAAATTGTAATTTACTCAATCTCAATCTTATAGTATACTTTATGATCAATCTGATCTTTTAAATTTTTGTATTTTTATAAATTAAACAAACCCTAACTCATGTTAGGATGGATTTTCATCTCATTAATCTGACAATAATTTTTTTATTGGTTAAAAGACACTGAGATGAAAGAATTTACATCATATTATCCAGGAAACAGCTGCTGCAGAATGGTATTCAACATCTGCTTCCCAAAAACATCTTTAATAGAAGAGCCGATACTGTTGTCGGTATGATAGAGGAGAATGAGAGTGAGTGACACAGTCCTGTTATCATCATAAACAATGTAAACATGACAGTATATGTAAGTGTGTGTGAGTGATGGATTAGGTTAGGGTCAACTCGGGGAATAAATCCAAAAAAATGCATAGCCTGCCAACACATTTTTTAAAGTTCATGTTGGCTCAAATGTGCATTTAGACTATGCATGATTCACCCTCTCCAAAGCGACGTAGAAACTTTTCTTGTCATCCAAAGAGTGCCAGCCGATTGGTCCGATCTCACAATCTGCACAGATGAGATACTTGATTCTGCCCACGTCCTTAGTGAACCCCACATTCTCAAAAGTGTACATGTCATCCACAAACCAGTGGGCGGTCAGAGTGTCCCCGTCCACTGAGCCCTCTGTGGTGCTGAGGCCGCTCTTTTTCCGCATGGATGGTAGGAACAGCTGGTGGGTGAAAACACAGCCTCAGATGACACGAAAACACTTCTGAAAGAACTCAAAATCAGTAGTGCAATGGGAGTTTTGGACTTATATACATGAACATGTTGGCATGTATTCATGTCTTTCTTTTTACATAGTTAGACCTAGCTGGAACAAAGATATATAAAAATCAGACTACATTACTCTGGTCCCCAGAAACCTCCACTGGCTGGCTACCTGTTGCTTTTCAACATCCTCATCCTGGTACACAAAGCTCTAAATGGCCAAAGTATAGTGTATATTGTGCTCTCAGTGTATAAACCCTGCAGATCTCTCAGGTCACAAGGCACCAATCTCCTTCATATTCCTTCAATGTTTTTAAAAGTCTGGTGTGAGTATATGTAGCATTTACACACTTAAATAATTGAACAGTCTGCCTGCTGATCTTAGACTATAATATGATCATTTAAAAGCCTCAAGAGCTTTTTATTTGGATTAGCATTCTCCTAGCAATTTGCTGGTGTCTTAGCATTGTTGCCCGTGTATGTATATACTGTATGTATATATATATATATATATATATATATATATATATATATATATGTACATATATATATAATGTATGTACGTAGAGGTGGAACGATTAATCGACTAGTTGTCAACTATTAAAGCATTTTTCTGACAATTTATAGACCAAATAACTAATCGATTAATTGAGAAAATTATCAACAGATTAATCAAAAATGAAAATAATCATTAGTTGCAGGCCTATAAAAAGTCATCCATTTAAAATGTAACTTAAATAAAAGAACTCTTGTGTTATAAGCAAAATGTATTTAAAATATCAAAAGTACTCAATGCATAGTTAGTATATGTTAGTGTTATACTATCAAATATTATCACACTAGATTATTATTGCTGATGCATTAATATGCAAGTAATATTTTTCAGTTGTAGTTGGTCGAGGTGAAGCTATTAAGTACTTTATAATATATTGGGTAGTTTAATCTATAACACTGCATCATATATTAGAAATATACCATATGTTTTGAATGTAGCATCTTTGTTTGTAAATGTATTAGTAAATCCAGCCATCTAATGAATCTAGTGGAGTGAAACTACATTATTTCCTCTATGAACAGTATTGGAGTATATGTAAAGTAGCATAAAATAGACATAGCCTACTCAAGTTATGTACCTAAAAACAACACCGAGGCCAACACCGACAACACCGAGGCCCTCTACAGGAAGGGACAGAGCAAACTGTTCTTCCTGAGGAGGCTCAGGTCCTACAACGTCTGCAAGACGGGTGCTGCAGATGTTTTACCAGTCTGTAGTAGCCAGCGTCCTCTTTTTTGCTGTGGCCTGTTGGGGGGATAACACCAACTCAAGGGATGCCAACAAACTAAACAGGCTGGTGAGGAAGGCTAGCTCTGTAGTTGGATCCAAACTGGATGATCTGGAGGTGGTGGCAGAGGGGAGGATGAGGAGGAAGCTGGACTCTATCCTGGTGAACCCCTCCCACCCCCTCCATGATGAGCTAGTCATGATGAGGAGCACCTTCAGCCACAGACTCATCTCACCTCGGCACAACACAAAGTGCCTGGGTCAGTCCTTCTTGTTGGTAGCCATCAGGCTCCACAACCAAGGCTGACCTCCATATGAAAACTATGAGGACCTTAAACTTAAAAAACACACTATCTGGACTATCTGCATCTATCTGCACTACTTGCAACCACCTCTCCTAACCACTGGTGCACTTTAAACTTGAAACGTACTTACACTACATCCCATATACCATTTTATAGACTGTACATATTACATATATTTATTGTGCACTAAAAAAAATTATTGACGGACAATACACGCTATGTTCATTCACTATGTATATTCTGTATCTCTATTTGTGGTTTTTATAATTTTTTTGTACACCTGTACTTCTCCTGCACCTTTGCTGCTTTGACACCTGAATTCCCCCCCCGGGATTAATAAAGGTTCATCTATCTATCTAAAATTTGCACTAAGTTAAAGTACTTGAGTAAATAGATTGTTCCACTGGTTTTATTATCATGTAAAGCATCTTGGATGAAATGGTGCTGTACAAAAACTATGCCGTTGATTTATATTACAGCACAGACAGACAGATTAAATACCAATATATCAGCCCACAGATGTGAGCCCATCTCCCTTATGTCAGACACCATACCTCTTTCTCTGCTAACACAGCCATCCCCGGGCACAGCACCTTGGATCCGCAGCGTTGACACACCACAGTCTTGCTGTTCTTGCCGTCCTCAGAAACCAGGTCGGACCGGTCCGGGGTTTCTTTGGACTCTTCATTGTTGTCCATCTCTATAACCTGACAAACAGCAAGATTCACTGTGATCTACATGCACTAAATAAAGCCTTGTCGGGACACACAGTTATCTTCCTCCAGGACTGAACCCTAATGGACTAACTGATGGGCTAACAGTGAATATAGAGTGTTATCTTATGAAAAGAAAGATGGGGTGCACATACACACACACACAGAGAGAGAGAGAGAGAGAGAGAGAGAGAGAGAGTGAGAGAGAGAGAGAGTGAGAGTGGACCGGAACTACAAATCATCAGAACCTTTGTAGTCCGGAAGTCCGCAACAAAGATACTCACTAATGTTTACAGGTTTCATTAAGATTCACTAAATAGTTATTATGGCAATATTAACGCTGAACCACAGTCTGGGATATTTAACCTAAAGTCCAACCAGATGAACGTTAGTTTTAAAACCGATAATACTCAAACTAACCGTTAAACCCCACCCCTTGTTTTTATGCTAACATCTGAGCTAACAAATGAATTTAACGGACTAAAACTACATTAACGTCTCACATCCATAACAATTAGATACACAAGATAGATACACACTTGAATAAAGTCAAACAAGACGTACCTAAATGTTGAAGTAAAAACAATTCTGTCAATAAAATCGTAAGACAGACAGGTTAGCTAAAGGCTAGCATAGCATACTAGCTGGTCTTGAATTGTACCAGCTGCTAAATGCTCTCGTGTAGAAACAAATGGTTGCGCTGTTTGGTTCCGACTTGAAAAATGTAAAATGAAATGTTTTTTTCTACAGCAGATATATTTTATTTCAGTGTGTTTTATTTCTTTTTATACCTTTGTGTGTGTGTGTGTGTGTTGATTGTTTTTCTATCCTGTCAAAAGGTGTGGGAGCCGGCAGACATTGTGGCCTCAAGCTTTTGTTGTTCTTAAAATAATTCTGTTTTTTTTTCTTCAGATACAGTAGAGTTTGAAAATAAATGAAATGTAGAAACTGATGATAAATTCCTTTTGATTGGTCTTTTATGGTCTCCAAAATAATTACCATTAACTATTTGAAATAGGAGGAGTTTTACAATACATTATGCTATATCTAGATATGAATGACTATTTCGAACAAAAAAATAAAAATAAAAACAGATACAAAATAATAACAAACAAAACCAGAGTAATAGTGTCGGAAAAGGAGTAGGTAGAAGTAAAACTTATATTTCCCTACCCCCTTTCTCACTTCTCCTCTATTAACTCATATATATATATATAATGTAATATAATAATATATAATATATAAACTATCCCAGATTTATTTACATCCCAAATTAAATGTTGATATGAACAGCATCCCAAGTTTATTTACAACCCACATATCCATCCGGAGTTAAAAAGTAGATATAAACCAACCCTTAACACAACTCTTCCTCATCCATATACCTCCCAAAAATATATTTTTTGTATAGCTTTTTAAATTGATTTATATTTGTGCTCTGCTTCAAAAGATATCTTCAAAACACTTTTTATGATGGTCCGTGAAGATAAAATTTGGTTAAGCAATGTTGGCAGAAATATCCAGATGTTATACCTCAATTTAAAATAGTCCACAAGTAAAAGCCTTTCATTAAAATGTTTAACGTTACCTTGGTAAAAGTATGGAAGTATTACCAGCAAAGTGTACTTAAAGAGTACAAAATGTAAAAGCACCTATTATGCAGAATGACCCTTGTCAGTGTTATATCAATCATTACATGCTTGATTTTTCATTTCTGGTGCATTTTTCTGTAAGCACAAGCATCATTTTAATGTAACTATAGCTGTCAATAAATGTAACTGAGTAAAATGTACAATGTATACAATATTCCACTATAATGTAGTGAAGTAGAAGTATAAAATAGCCTAAAATGGTGCATCCATGCTCTAACAAACCGTAGTAAAAATGCCCTCTTGGATATGGTGACCAGACGTCCCGGTTTGTCCAGGACTGTCCCGGCTTGATCGGTATTGTCCCGGTCTCAAGCTGGGTGTCCTGAGTCCCGACAATATCTGTAATGTTTGTCAACATTCACTACCAAATCGTCTCGGTATTTCACTATTTTATGATTAAAATAATAATATTTACTATTTAATACTTGTTTTCAGCACTTATATAGACGTTATCAAGTTTTATCCTACTCATTATGTAGTACCTAACAGTTAGGTCCTAACCCAATATAAAAACAAACAATGCACCACGTATCTCAATTCAACACTGATTTTTCTGTATGTGCGTCTAGCATCTTGTTCAAAATTCTACAATGAGCGTTTTACATGCGCTAATATACTAAGTGCTGAAATAATTGCCCAACATCCTGATGAGCCTGTGGTGTGCATAAGCGCAAACATGTGCATGCATGAACGTGTGGTACACTTAAGGGTCCCGGTTTGGGGATTTGAAAATATGGTCACCTTACTCTTGGATGCCCCTGTGGTAGATAAAACATGATAAAATGCCCTATGGCGCCCTTTCAGTGAAGAAACGCGATGAAGTACCCTCTAGGGTGGCCTTAAAACTGAAAAAACATGATGCAGTAGCATATAGGTTTCCCTACATGCTAGAAAACTTTCTGTGCGCTGGTGCCCTTTTTATTTTTTCGCCCCTCAGATAGCCTGAGTCCGCCACTGCTTCCTGACGCCGCAGGGACTTTTGCCCTTGCAGGACTCTGTCATTAGGAGAGGCTCTTTAAACTACTGATGTATAATTTGTGAATACGGATGCAGAGTCCACACATTCAACGTAAGAGGCGCGATGACATCACTGTTGAGCACCTCACAAAACTGATCTATCAGACAATGTTTTGATTGATTGAATACAGCGAAAAATGTCCATCAACAGACTATGAGATGAATTTATAGGAGTTAGTGTAGTGCAATGCATGATCCAAATACAATTTTTTTTTTTGCATAATTCACTTTTATATAAAGCCCTGTTATACATAGGACCCAGTAATACAAAAAAAAAAAAATCAAAATATTTCCTATTTTAAAATAAAAATTGTTAAGTGATTGTGAAGCCTTTAAGGGGTATGTTATCTTCCGAGTGCTTTCTAATTATATCTGATTTATAGTCCTGATAGTCTGGCATTTTAATACAATTATGTTATGGATTAATTTATTTCAGCAAAAGAACATCATGTGAGGGAACATTTTCTGTTGATGGGACATTATTACAGCTGTGGTCCCATCCCACACATCTGTCTGCCGCTGTTCCTGATCTAAGTAATCTCCAACCAGCAGCTAATCCCAGGAGATGAGGGAAATGATGACGAGCTGTTGTGCTGCCTCGTTTATGAGCTCAAAACACGGTAACTGTTGATGTCTACCATTCATTAAAACTGTTTTAAAGATAGAACATTATTTTGAATACTTAAATATTATGTAAACACAATTTTGTACGGTGATAAGACCGTGAATTGTGAGACACGACTGACAATTGGACACCATGTTTGTACATGTGGAAAAAAATTTATTACAATAATTTTCCAAGTTTACCATTAATAAATATTTATGTTTACATTTCAGTGAAATGTATGATTTATCACTTTCTACACAGGACATTACACAAAGTCAAGAATACACATTGTTTTAGTCTTTGTAATAAAGCTCGAATAAGTTGATCTAGAAAAAGGAGTCTTAAACAGCAGTTGATACAACCTATCCATGGAGTTGTAAGTTCAATAATGATTCGATTGTATATAATATGGCAAGGAAAACAAGAAAAGTCAACATCTGGAAATCCTTGAAGCTCCCTTGACTGTTAAGATAGGCCGTTTTATTTAAAAACATTTCCGTTGGCCTAAGGCACAGGAATACTAAAAGTTTATATCAATCATACATAACACATTTTAAACCCCATCCGGTGATTTAAAGTTTTGAATTTAATAGTATACACTAAGGTGCATTTGATATTTACACCTCTCATTGCATCTGAAATCTAGCACAAAAGAAATATCTCTAGCTGACAAAAACACAATTTGACCAATCCAGATCTGTACATTGTGCGTCGCCCAGGAACTATTACAAATTAATCAATGATGTGTTGTCTGACTGAAACACGATGGCAGGGGAGTTCTTTTAACTTCTACATGTTCAGCATTTTAGTCTAACCTCAACTGAGCAGCTGTATTTTTACACAGCTGCATCTTTTCTGTGCCATTATGCAATTTGAAAATCATTTGCTTGGGACTTTTTTACAATCAAAATGCAAAGGAACTCCAAAAATGTTGGTTTTAAGTTCAAAGAAAAACTGAGAAATCAGTTTGTTTTAGTATCCAGCCTATTGATTTTTGATAATTTTGGTAAGAATTCTGATGAGCATTACGCCTTTTGTTACTCAGACACATTTATAGATCATATTTATAGGATTTAAGCTCAATGTTCCTTTCATAATAATGCATTTTATTTTGTTTCAATGTGATTTTAGATTGATTGACTGGGCCTTAAGAGTACAGTTCATGATTTATTGCAGAGCGGGCATGGGGTGGGTTCGTAGTGGTCCTCCAGGTTTCAGCACAAAGCCGCACAATCAGTGTCAGCAGTTAGAAAACATCTGGTGACATTTATACACACTTTATGTGTATACTTTCATCCTCCTAATACAAATGTGTGTGCAGGCCCTCAAGCACCTAAATGATCCTGGACTGCTCTGCATCTCACTCCTGGTGGACAGTACATTCATCCTCTAACCTGCATGGAAACTGGGAGGGAGGATAGGAATGGTTTACAGTATGTGCCCCCTGCTACAGCACAAATAATACTCTCCGTGCCCTTTGTGCAATGGTAACAGACTATATGAAGAGGTCGGGGTGCTAGTGAGCTTCTAAGAGGTGACCATCAGTTACAGGAATATACGATTTTGGTTAAAATCCCATTTTGACCTTACTTGAAAATCTAGACTTCAAGTTTCATAATTATTGAAGAAGTAGTGCCTGTTGAAGATTCCCTCCGTAGTTCAATGGCTAGTTAATGCTACTTTATTGGAGCAAAAAAGAGCCAAACAGAAAGACCACCAAAACCCAAACAAGATGTTAGCAAATCAGAAGTACAGAAGGAGCAATAAGTGACTATATTGAATTCCAGCAGCATTTTAAGTGATTGTGTGTGCGTGTGTGCGTGTGTGCGTGTGTATCTGTAGGTGTGTGTGGTGTTTGTGGAACTATAAAGAAAAGTATGAGTAAGTCACAGTCAGGCCTCTCAGAGTAGAGTGTCATCTGTGCACCCTCCCTCCAGGCCGTAGCGGAACTCCTGCAGGTTGGAAACCCCGTAGAAATGGATGAATGCTGCTGCCACGACCAGAACATGAAAAATCTGATGAGAGTGGAACTAGAAGGAGAGAAAGAGATGTTTATGTATCAGTTTCATTCATTATCATTTTGCCTGTGTTTGATCAAACAAAGAAAAATACATCAATTGTCTACAGCTGTGTCTGAAACTGCTCCGTTGTTTGTTGTCAGAAATATTCACATTTGTTATCTAAAGGCCACTCAAAGCGTTTTTGATGTCCCTTACTCGCGCATCTCACAGAACAGATACACTTCTGTGAACTCAACCTTTCAGTCTGTCTACTATTATATTTTATATTCTATATTTTGTTTTTTAATATTTACTTATTTATTATATCTTGTTTTGATTTTACTGATGCCTTGTTGTTTGCAGTCCCCTTTGCTGCTGTAACATTGCAAATTTCCCAGCTGCAGGACTAATGAAGGATTATTTTATCTTATTTTATATATATCAATCCACACTGACTCTATGAGACGCACATTGGACAGAGACCCCCTGCGTTTTTTACGCTTTATGTCTATTTTTACTTATTAAACATATCTATATTGATGGATCTAATGCTCCCAGTCTGTCTGTGAGCTCGCCTGTTTCACTACAGGCAGATTCCCCTCACTCGCTGTGGTGGGCGGGGAAATAAAACCAATTAATCAATACATAGGCCTACAAACACTGTTGATTTCTTCCCATGGAGCTAATATGTAGACTATTTTGGTTCAGTAAATGTCTGCTGTCAGGGCAGATTGGTGAGCCGCTGTCCACCCAGCTCCCCAGCAGCTGCTGCTGACAGACGGGCAGAGACGCTTGTGGAAGACAATCAGTGTGGATTGGATGACAGAACGCTTACGCACCGTTCACCTCTTGCTCACGTCTCGCTTCCAGTGGGGAAGTAAGAGTGATAAACTGCACTGTGTTCATCATGTAAAAATGTCTAAACATGGCATCTTTTCCCCTCCATTATGGTGATTGAAGTATAATATAAGTATTAGTGAATTTTATTATTTTTCGGGAGAAACTAAACTGTTTGCACAAATAATCACCCGTTATGTAATGTAAACACATGAAATACTAACCCAGATGTCACACTTTCCAGGAAAATAGCGTTCAGGGATCCTGGCTGCATACAGACCAGCACCAGTGATATACATGGCACCCATCAGGTAGAACCAACCCATCTGGCCGACTGTGGTGGCCTTAACAAAGCCCTCCTCGATGGTGAAGTGCATGGTGGGAACAATGCCGCTTAATCCAAGACCCATGAACACACCTAAGAAAAGCATGGACTTCAGTTACTTTGTGCACTTTTGAAAAAGTCAATACGTACATTACAATTATAACCCAAAGCAAACATTACAGACTGGTTAGCACCTGCTCTTGTAGGTCTGTGACGAGGTGTAGAGAACCGGTCCCACTGGGCCACTATGATGGCGGCAATGCCGAGGACACAAACAATGGTGAGGTAGATAAGTCGAGGCTGAGGGGAGCAATAGAACGAGTAGTACAGCCAGGGCACGAAGGAGCCCATGATCAGGAGGGCAATGCCCGAGTAGTCAAGCCTGAAGAGAGGGGGTGACACAGAGACAACAGCTAAAGATCTGCTGGATGCAAAAAAGCTGATGTTTTCTCATGTTTCTAAACACAAGTATATTTCCAAAAATGGTTAACAACTCTGCTGTGGATTTTTTATTAGTGACATTTTCACAGGAACATCAATTTGGTCCTTATGGTAATAGCTGGTAAATTTCAAAGTCTATTCCAATCTGATAAATTGCAAATGCACGTATCTAGCAGCTTTAACTCCAGATCAGTATAAAGTGCACTGAACCACCATTTTGACCTGAATAATGATTGTGGGTGTATCCCTCATTAATTGTACTCAACTCTAGTAGTAGTATGAAGAAACATGCCTGATATTAAAAACTTGCCTACTCAAAGAGCAGTAAGTCTAAAATAGTAAAATACTTTGACAATTACTAATGATTCCTTAAAGACATACAAGGCCAGTGTGTGAGAAGCAGTGTGAGGCCTTACTTGGAGAAGGTGCGAGACACTTTCTCAGAGTGGCAGTAGACGGTATGAAAAAGCCAGGAGAAGCTGAGGCAGAGCACAGCTCCCAGGAAGAACATCCCGAACACCACTTTCTCTTGCAGCGGGGCCATAAAATACATGTTGGGCCGCAGCAGGGTTAACGTGCCCAGACAGATGAATAAGATCAGCCCTGAGGAGAAAAACAGGCCAGTTTTACTATTAGCCAACAACAGAAGAGACCAGAGCTATCTAGAGCTATCCAGTTCAAAAACACGTTATCCAACTAACTGGTTGTAAACCAGTAAAAGTTCAGAGTCTGCTGCTAAAACCTTATCTTCAACAATTTTAGGAATGTTATGTAAGGCGTTTTACTCTCACCTAACAGATGAGTCCAGATGTTTCCTGTCTCAGTGTGAATTCTGAAGATGCTTCCAAAACAGGCCCGGAAGGAGGGCATCGGAGGCCGATGTCCATGCAGGAGGTAATCGTTGTCCTTTAGCCACTCGGGCAGGACATGGAAAGGGATGACCCTCCAGCGCCCCTCCCAAACCTAAAAAGTAAACATACATTTACAATTACTATATGGCTCCCACACTGAAAGCCTGCACAATGATGCAGAGACTAATATTTTAATTTCAATTATCAGAGCTCAACAATAAGGATTACCCGCTTGCCCGGGTCAAGTAAAATGCCACGTCAGGCTAGTAAATCTAGCAACTCATTTGCCCCGACAGAATTGTATTTTTCTGTAGCCGATGATGGAAGTAGCTAAAGAGTGAGCCATCTTATATATTATATTGCTGTTTTTACCATTGTACAGCACTTTGGTCAACTTTTGATGTTTTTAAATTGTGCTCTATAAATAAACTAAACTTGAAACTTGAGCCATCTTGCTTCCTTCTCATCTCTGTTGAGAGTTGCACATGCACAGTAGCGGTCGGGCACTCACAAGAAAATTGCGGCGAGTAAAGACAAGGTTTATAAGCTGAAGTGCAATGTGAGCATTTCCATTATCCTGGAAACAGAAGTTAAGTCGGGTGGCGTCAGAGGATGTGGGCGAAACTCTATGCATTGCGCAATTGGCCACCCGAGTTTAAGCGCTGATAATCTAATGAAATTTAAGTAGAATAGACACAATGTATTTTGTGTTATGAGAAGTTGTAAAATTTCCAAAATAATTTCATATTTTTCAAGTTCTTCAGTGGCAGTAAAATCAACAATCTACAATTTTAAAATATAATAAATAGGAATATATGTGAATTAAGAAATGTATGTTTGATTTATTGTAAACTACCTTGCTCTTGGTCACTCTAAATAGCCACGTATAGCAGACAAAATAATGTATATTTCTTTTACCACTGAAGCCTGCATCATCTCTCCGTCTTAAACATAAAGTAAGTTGGCCGGATCTTTTTGATCAGGTTTCTTCTCAATATCTAGATGCGGTTTGACACTATTTTACTGACCAATAAGGTCTTTGTTGTAAGCTGACACTTGTCTCCCATGGTGACTTGTGTGTGTCTTATACAACACACAACATGTGTCTGAAAAGCATGTTGAGTTTCAGCTCATTTTACCGATGCAATATTTATGCTGGGTGCCAAATTGTGTAATGTCAAAAGATCTTTTACTCTCCTTATTCTTCCACATTTGAATATTTACCAACCAACATTTAACAATCACAATCAACTTTGTCAGATTGAGCTGAATATATTCATACCAGTAGTAACTATATCAATACTTGTCATTGTAGAAATCTGCATTCATTATTTCACGCTAAAGCTGAGGTTGGGAGCAAGGAAGTGAAGACAGATTGGATAACATGTTCATACCAACCTCAAACGTGTATATTTTAGGTCCCTGCATCAACCTGAAAATTTATTGAATTGAGAAGACATCTTTACCTTGTGTACAAACTCCTCCATCTTCTCCATGGCATGGTGAGCCTGAAGTGGTAAGGTCAGGACCTCTCCCACCTCATCATCCTCCTCTTCCTCGTCAGCAAGCATCGCAGCTCCCTTTAAAGGGATCACAAGAGAATACTGAAGCGACTGAGCTATATAAACTTTTCTCTGGGAATTTTGTGAAACAGCCCTACCTCTGAATGGATGCCTTTAGACGTTGTCGGTCGCCCTCCTGCCTCCTCCAGCAGTGGCCCCAGCTCCATCAGCTCAACATCTGGGACACGGCAGTCCTCAGAGATCCGGCAGTCTGCATCACTTGCAGACCCGTTTCGGCCTGACATAGGGAGACTGCCTGATGACCCACTCACAGCCTCTGTATTCAGCTTCAGAAGGTACACTTCAGTTTCCTCCTGAAAAACCAGAATCACAATCAACTTTACTGGTTAAGCAGGTTGACATATACTGTTCAAGAAATGTGACTCCAGTTACTCAGTAGCTCTCAATATACTCTGAACTGCAGAGAACAAATTCACAGAAAGATACAATACAGACATAGAGTTAAGCAAAGATAATACAATACATAAAGATCGGCAAACATAATGGCTATTATATACAGGGCGCAAATGGTCGAAAACAAACAAAATCTGGAATAGGTATTAGATAACAAGTAGATATGCATGATATACATGTGGCTGATATATTATTGAGAATTAATTAATGTAATTATTGATATTGTTCCAATAATGGAATGACATGATATTTATGTCCAATAATGTGAAGCCTGTTTACAAAAGCTGCAGATGGGATTTCACCTCAAATGGGATCAGCTGTAAGTAAGTGAAAACTTTATTAGTATTTTTTAAGGTCAATTCTTGTTTTTTTTAATATAGCCTATAAATGCTTGTCAATAAGGTCTGACATTACTTAGGCTACATGTTTGGGGTTATATTGTCAGTAAGGGTGTATATCACTGGTTTCACCACCATACGAGATTATAGCAATTCTTTGGACAACGATACAATATTTGCTGATTTCACAAAGTTTTCCAAGATAAGATTTCAATTTGATTCAATTCAGGGGCCTATAATCGATATGAGACGATATCATTTGCTTATTTAACACAATCAGTTACATTTATATTAACTCACACAAAGCCACTTAATTTCAGGCATTTAAATGAAAAACAATCTATTCTTTTTAGTAAAAAATAATAAATATAAAGTGGGAATTTCACAAAAAAAGGTTTATCTTAAAGATTATGATCGATTGATACAAGATATGTATCGATATTTTTTACTTTGCATCGATAATATTGGATCGTTGATCATTGAATCAATATATCTAATTATCACACACAATTTTGCAACATTTAAATGTATTCTTTACTCTATAAATAAACAAAACGGTCCTGAAATTACATATTGGTGCATTATTGATAATAAGTTGCTCTATATACAGAGATGGATACAGTACATACAGTCTGCATACATATAACAATGAAAGGATATGCTATTGTACAATGTGTATATTTCACTATAATATATAGTGCAGTAAGGCGATTGCAGGGTTATTGCAGATCAATAACTAACATTTTTAAGTGATAAACATGTATCTAACTCTGAGTTGATATTATTTGCTTATTTAACACAATCAGTTACATTTATATTAATTCACACAAAGCCACTTAATTTCAGGCATTTAAATGAAAAAGAATCTATTATTTTTAGTAAAAAATAACAAATTACATATTGGTGCATTATTGATAATTAGTTGCTCTATTATACAGAGATGGCTTTATGTGAATGTATTGAAGGATACAGTACATACAGTCTGCATACATATAACAATGAAAGGATATTATGTCATGCTATTGTACAATGTGTGTATAATACACTATAATATATATTGCAGTAATGCAATTGCAGGGTTATTGCAGATCAATAACTAACATGTTTAAGTGATAAACATGTATCTAACTCTGTGACGATATTATTTTTTAACACATTTTTTAACATATATTTAACACAATCAGTTACATCTATATTAACTCACACAAAGCCACTTATTTCCAGGCATTTAAATGAAAAACAATCTATTATTTTTAGTAAAAAATAATAAATATAAAGTGGGAATTTCACAAATTTCTGAAATTCCCACTTTATATAGCAATAAAAAAATGTCTTTATCTTCCTTTTTTTAAATAAACAGGAAATTCTGAAATTACATATTGGTGCATTATTGATAATAAGTTGCTCTATATACAGAGATGGATACAGTACATACAGTCTGCATACATATAACAATGAAAGGATATTATGTCATGCTATTGTACAATGTGTATAATACACTATAATATATAGTGCAGTAAGGAGATTGCAGGGTTATTGCAGATCAATATGCATGTATATAATGAATCTAACTCCTGATTTAAAATGGCTGGTGATTAATCTGGGTCTCATGTTGAAAAACCTGTTTCATCGATCAGACCAGACATGAGTAGCTACATAACAAGAGAACAAAGGAGCCGCTGAACTTATTTAGATTTATGTCACCAGATACAATCATTGCTCGACAAAAAATAGCAGCAACTAATACTCCAAATATAAGACATATTATTTGTGACATTTGATACACGGAGGCTTGAGGCTGAAACAACACAAACAAAACGTTTTAACCGAGGAGCTGCAGCTACAACAGAGCTGCTGCTGCCAGACGGATGTTGATTAGCACAGCAGCGTCGGAGGGAACATAGAGTACAAAATGTAAACAACCGCAAGATACCGACGACTTAACGTGAATCCGTAGTATCTGTACGGTTAGGTACATCAAGGAAACTAATAATATTGTAATCAAGAAGCACTGATACCTGTGTAAGTTAGTAGGTCGCGGATGTCTCGTCTATCATGTTGCTAACGTTACCGTGTAGCTAGCAGTGAGCTGTCTGTCGCTAACCAGTCGAGCTGGTTCACTGGTTACTAAATTAACTCTCCAACAGCGAGATAAATACTCTTTTACGACGACATCGACGTATAATGTTATCTAGGTAAACTACTATACTAACATCTGCTACGGCTATTTTAGTTAAAAGGGTACATAAGTTACCTGACAAGGTAGTCTTCTTCAAACCAGGAAGGTGAATTATTTATCGATATGCGAAACACAATCCTTTCCGGAAGTTGAGTTGAGAGCACTTCCGCAAACCTAAATCCCTATCCTCTTTTTTCAAAATAAAAGCACGTAGAAAAACAAATATTTTTTACATAGTTTGATCAGCAAAAGCCTTCATTTTGTTGACATTTACAACGATTTACAACATGTACTTACGGACATAATGTAAAAAAAAAAGATTTTAATCGTATATAATGCATCTATTATTGTAAGTCTTTGGGAAGATTGTAACAATATTGCAGTCAAGTATCTTGCATTTAATATACTGTATATACACACACACACACACACACACACAGTTAAGCATTTTTCTCTATTTAGAAGGTATGTCAGACCATATAAAATGTATATAATGCATCTACTATTGTAAGTCTTTGGGAAGATTATAACAATATCGCCAAATGCATTCAAGTATCTTGCATTTAAAGGTCCCATATCCTGCTCATTTTCAGGTTCATACTTTTATTTTGTGTTTCTACTAGAACATGTTTACATGCTGTAATGTTAAAAAAAACACTTTATTTTCCTCATACTGTCTGTCTGAATATATCTGTATATACCCTCTGTCTGAAACGCTCCGTTTTAGTGCATTTCAATGGTCCATGTTTACTTTCTGTCAGCTGATGTTATTTGCATACACTGCAACAGGAAATAAACTGGGACACATTTAGAATATTTACGTTTAAAACCGTGTAATGGTCTAAATATTGTGTATTTGTGACATCACAAATGGACAGAAATCCTAACGGCTTGTTTCAAACGCACAATTTCTGAAGACGGGCTGTGTGCATTTCTCCGTATACTGAGTGTTTTGATAGTTTAACAGTATTTATAAAGCACTTAAACCTGCTTTATAATATAAAAGACATGAAAATCTCACTTTTTACAATATGGGACCTTTAAAATATATATATACACACACACACACAATAAGAATTTTTTTTTTCATTTAGAAGGTATGTCAGACCATATAAAATGTAGTCTATCTAATATATTTCAGAGTCAGGAAGCACAGTATGACAATGTTTCACACATCACATGTATTTGAAAAGCACTGTGGCCAGAATACTGTATGTGTTAACTTCAGTGACTATCTTGGAGATATAATTCACAGTGAACAAAGCAGAGAACGAGGAAAAACATACAGGGTTAGATAAAAGCCTCTGATGTTCAGATGGCTTCTACTACTCTGACAATAAACTTACACTTGTGTATTGTGTATGGTACACAGTACAAATACATAAATAATTTCCTCAACCAAGCAAATAACAGTCGGCAGTTAAAAAAGCTTCCCAAAAACAACTCCTTGCATACCTAATTGCCTTATTTTCATAAAGTCTTTTCTTGATGACCACCTTATTTACATACACACGTCTGAGGTGTGCACACATTGCAAAACCAGGTAGATGTCAATTTTAAAATTGAGCCGAAACAATAGGCGATTTTAACAGCAGACATTTTGACTTGACATAGTAGAAAAAATGTGTTGCTAATACTACCAATGGATCTGTTCTATACAAGTGTGTCAGTAAGACATGACAGTGTGACAGTGAGCCAGTATGGACAATACCAGGACCCAAAAACTGAAGCAGCTAAATGGTATTCAGCCATCATTCATTGTGTTATTTTTACCTGTGCTTCTCCTACTGTGGCATGTCAAAAATGTGAAAAAAACCTATACAAGGGTATAAATGAAACTCAACAATGCAAACATTACTCTTTATTTTCTTCCACAGGGTTAACACTTTCACAGATTTATCAACAACATAACACATTATTATTAGGTCCACTTAAACTAATTTAACTGATAAATAAAAAAAAAGAGTAAAAAAGAGGCACACAAGGTAACATGATTGTGGTCTGTATATACAACTAGACACAGTCTTTACTGCTGCTGGATTTTTAAAACTCAGATCCATGTCTTCTTTTATTTCAAGTCTGACTTTCCATGGGTCCAATGGTGCACATCACAATAAATAAACACATAAATAGATCACTGTGAGAGACCAGTCAGTGTGTAACTGTTTTCTGAATTTGCAGTAATTTGCTCTCGTTCTAAAATGATCTACCATCAAATGCTTGTTTGAATGGAAGACTTGATTGTGAATCACATATTGGCAGTGTTTTGGATACAGTTCACCTCACAGTTGTACTGAGGTTAGTGTCATCTGCGGTCTCAAACACATGTGAACTGATGCTGATAAAAATTCTGCTCAGTATATTTAAATTTCAATTGAACACGTTAATAGCTGCCAAGCATCAAGACTCTGCTTTTGTTAAATTTGCTACTTTATAACTAATGTGAGTAAGTTAATATCTAGTTTCAACTAGTTGATTTAGTCCATTAGTAATTCAAGTTAACTGGCAGAGCCACAGATACGTGTTAAGTATAAAAACAAGACAAAAGTACATGATAAAGAGGACAAAAGTGGGATCTTAAATTCAAGCAGCTCAAGTTCATCAACAAAATATAGTTAAAAAAGGATATGTTGCTAATTTACATTATTTTACAATGAATTGATTTCCTTCATACAGCTAGGTGAAAAGGAGCACTTTATTCCCCATCTATCAAACTGCAAAAAGTTAACTTCTCTGTCTTGAGCACATCCTCACACTAATATGCTTTATTTAGCAGTGTTTTTGGCTACAGATCTAATGCAGCACTATGTTGTATGATTAAGTACCTAAAGCAGTTTACTTGACGACTTTACATGTGACCATTTTGAAATAAATCATAATTCATTTGAGATTAACTTCAACAATGACCTAAATGTTAGTTATATGTGAGAAGTGACTTTAAAAGCATTCACATTTCTCACAATCTGAGAACAATGTGCAATTCTGTGTTAGAACTCCTGCTACTGTATCTCCACCCTGTATGTAAAGACGCAGAAACTCTGTGCTGATTAGAGCTGGGTATCGGTACTTGATGCCTGGTATCGACCGAAATAACCCAGTACCAAGTAGTATCGAAACTTCTCCAGTCAAAAGATACCTGCATTCGATCCTTTTTGTACCCAGATCTAGAAAAAAAATGTGATGTGTGATTGGCCCACTACCGCAGCAGCTACACCACATACAGTCTGTGATGTGGTGAAGTGGAGCGTGGTGTATTTGATGGAGTTGGCAGTTCAGCGTGCCAATATGCCACCAAAACATTTGAAAGTATGGCTATACTACACGCCTGTGGTGTCTGATAAAAATAAATGCGATGGTTGTGGCATTTTACGCAACTGAATACTTCCATTCAAATGATGGGTATCGAATGAAGTAGAAGAAGAGGTAGTACTCTATTGGTCAATTTATCATAATTTTGTAAACGATATCCAGCCCTAGTGCTGAGGATATCTGTTTTTTGAGAAACCGAATGACCAGTTTTGAGCTGGTAGGAGATTTACAGCTCCTTAGACACCTTGTTCGCAAACAACAGTCACAGGTTAAAACAGCGCTCTGTAACATTTACAGTAACTAGCATTCAGTTCAATTTGTAACTGTTAGTAACAAACAACATACAGAGAGTGGACAAAAACAACAGGTAACCTTTACAGATGTGCCATTTTGTGACCAATTCGGCTGTGACTGTCAGAGAGGTGTTTGATTTAACTTTGGCCACCAAAGTGTTATTATTGTACTAGGTTGCAGTAAGACGTTCCAGTTTTTTCATCCTCCCTCTATATGCCCACATACAGGCAGGCAGACAGGGAAACAGGAATCATGAAAAAAAGTGTTTTTATGGGCATAAACAGTTAATTTGACTTGATTTTCTGTCCACTTCTTCTCTTTGGTTTATTGGGAATGAATGCAGTTGCAGCCTCTGACTTGACATGTTCAGTTTGCGGTCCAAGGTGGTCTTTGGTTTACACTTGACTTACAAAGTGAGTGCCATCATCTACCCAGTGCCCTTGGGTGTCATCTCCAACTCTTAAAGTCCTTCTTTGGATAACCTGAAAGTTGGCGAAAGAAAAAAGAAACAATACTTTTAGAACCATGATTAAGATACATACATTTAATTTGGTAGCATGCAAATTTATCTGCAGCTTATTCTCATTCTTACAATAAAGGCTGACGATTTGGTGTTTGGTTTTATATACACTGTCTTCTGTAGCATCCTGAGTTTGTCATTCATATTCTGCTGTGGGTACTAACTGTTCAGGACTTCAGGTCTAAATTCTACATGATTTACACTTTTATGTAAGTGAATAACAATGACCAACACAACTCCTCACTTTCACTGGTATATTCAGCAGTTTGCCATTATTGTAAAAAAAACAAAAAAAACAAAAACACAAACCAACAATAAGAAAAATCTTCTGCATCCAGCTGGACTTAAACAGAAATATATATATATTAATATTATTATATTTTAATACACAATAAGCTGAGCAGAGATGTAGAGATGCTGCTTCAATGTGAAATATGTCCCTTTGTTTCAGTGTCTGCTGGCGTGATATCAAAATATATATTATAAAAAAAATCAATAAAAAAACAAAACACACATTTATCAGGTCAATCAAGAAATCCAAAATAGCAGGTTTCTGGTCAAACAGGCCAATTTCCAAAATAGTACTTAAACCTAAATTTCTTTTCTTTTCCAGCAGCTTTGGCATGTAACAAGCTGTGATTTCCAAGTATTATTCATTCATTAAAAAGTCAGGTACATTGTGAAAATAAGATGAAATAAATCGATCGTATTGTAGGTGTATCGTCGGTGGATGAGCAAAAATAACTTCCTGCCCTTAACTACTAAGTAAATAAGTCAGTTACTTGCTTAACACCACTTGTTGCAGTAATGATGACTGACAGATTGGTAAACATGTACCAAAATACATTTGTCTGCTTACCTGTTCGTGGTACTTCTGATTTTGGTGGAAGGTCGCCTCCCGAGCGGACATGTTTTTAACTCTGACTGCTCCCTGTCTGTCAAGCGAGCGGGACCTGGGGGATTTGAGCTGACTGCGCCGGTGCCATGACTTGAGCTGTTCGTTCACTACTTGTTGTGGGAGGCCACTGGGGCGGTAGTGTGGATGGTCCCATTGAGCCGGAGAGGGGGAGAGTCTGATATCAGGAGGTAAAGGCCTCTGTGCTCTCTGGTGGGGCACAGCAGCGTCTTTGTAGTAATACTCATATCTGTTGGGAGGACAGGGAGTCTGCTGGACGTAATAGCTCCGTGCCAAGTCCAGCTCAGGTTGGTACACCACTTCTTCATTGTAATAGGCTTTGGGAAAACTGGGGCTGGACTGGTTCCTGGGATTATGGTAAAAGCCAGTGCGTGGGAAGGCTTGAGGTCCATAGCTGCCAACTGGGCTAGAGTGCTGGAATGCAGACGGATATTGTTTGGGCGAATCACAGGGAAACTCCTGACAGGGTGAGCTGTTGTAAGATGTAAACGAGTGTTCAGAGTTGCTATCCTCAGAGTTAACATGGTTTCCATAGTTCACCACGGGGGGAGGTGTCGCTGGTAAAGTTATCGCATATTCTGTCAGTCGCCTCCTTGGACCTCTGGGGCGACCACGGTCCTTTTCATATGAAGATTCAGGGTTGGATACCCTGTACAAATAGCAAGTGCATTAGTATAGCTACTCAGCAAACAAACTCAACTTTTAAATGTACATCTCACAGTCACTGACTTAAAGGGATAGTTCGGGTGTTTTGAAGTGGGGTTGTATGAGGTGCTTATCCATAGTCAGTGTATTACCTACAGTAGATGACGGTCTGCATGTCCCCAGTTTGAAGAAGCAGACAGGAGTCCCAGCACTTGAGCAAAAGCAATGTACTGTTGTGGACGGGGGCTGCAGTAAAATGTATTTTAGCCACCTAAAATAAAGGCCCACCTAAAAAAATCAATATCAGTTTAAGTGTACGCTATATATAGAATATTTTCACAGCTTTACCTTACCGTCAGACAGCCCTTTTCGACGGGGAACTGAAACAGTTGTTTCCATCTAGGCTTTCACTATACCCACCAGACTCCATTTAAAAAAACAAACTGTAATTTTACCTCACTGAACACGGGTGCTGGTCTACTGCTGCCTCAATCGGTTAGTTAGTTTGTGCTATTGTGTGACTTTGATGAATCCGAACTATCCAAAGTCACACAATAACACAAATAAACTAACCGACCAAAGCAGCGGTAGACCAGCAACTCCCGTTTTCTGCGAGGAAAAATTACTGTTTTATTCAATGGGGTCTGGTTGCTTTGGCAAGATCATAGTTAACGGCTTCAGTTCCCATAGATTATAGCTGTCTCATGGCAAGGTAGACCAGCAAAAATATTCTAAATATAGCGTACACTTAAACTAATATTTAATTTTTTTAGGTGGGTCTTTCTTTTAGGTGGCCAAAATACATTTCGCTGTCGGCCAAGTCCACAGCAGTACATTGCTTTGCTTTGCTTCTGTGCGGTAACTCCTGTCAGCGTGTCGACCGTCATCTACTGTAGGTAATACACTGACTATGTTTAGTACCTCATACAACCACACTTTCAAACACCCGACCTATCCCTTTAAAAAAAAAAAAAAAAAAAACTATGTGTAAAGGTAAATTATGTCAAAGCAATTTGCAGTTAATCACAGGTTCCCTATAGGTGTGCTGCAGACATACAGTACAGTAGATGTATTTGAGGTGTGACTACCTGAGGGAGAGTTGTCTGTGCACTCGCATCTCTGGTGTGGAAGGCGTGCTGTTCAACTGGGAGCGGCCGAGCTTCAGATGGGAAGCAAAGCAAGCCTCCAACGGTGGCAACAATTCACTTTTGGCTGGACTGCTGAACACACAAAATGACAGCATGAGAAATACATTATGTTTTGTTTCTCAGTTTGTGCTTTTATGCATCAAAAATCTTTGAGGGTTTTAACATTTTCCCAAAATTATTCCTGTATTGCCTCTGACATACTGTGGCTGAGATGATCATTAGCAATTGTATGTAAATGTGCACAACATTAATCCATTACACTGAAAAAAGATGAATAGACTTATGTAATAAATAGTTTTTATTACAGCAATCGACTACTGGACAATAAAGCCTGAATTCTACCTCTGTGCCGAAGTGCCATTATAAATCAGAAGGATTCATAGTTCTGTGTTCGTTATAGCACCAGAGCAAAAGCAGATGGCAGTGTTGCACATTCATGAACATCATTGACATCTACTTTGCAATACAAAGGGGTTTGCACGAGAAATTACTTTGCTAGATGGGTTTTTGTCCAGCATTATTGAAAAGAAAAACTGTCTTCATCCTGCTGCGTGTTGTCTTCACTCTCAACAAACACAACCAACAAGGAAATGCAAAGCAGCCCAAGTACACAAATCAATCAGTAGCAGTGTCTACAAAGCCTTGAGGTATAATAACATTCTTGAAAGGGTGCACAATGTTTTGTTAAAGGCAGAAGTGGAGCATTAAGTATTCACATCGATCAACTTCTTCTTTCCCAAACCAAGTCCATTTCACTAACAGGGATAATATTGTCTCTCTGTTTGTACTGTATGTTTGTCTGTCACCTTTCTGTGTGAATGATGTGCTTGAGATTGCTTCTTGTGTGTTTGTGTAGTCTGTCCACTTTCTAGGTCGCATGGTGGACAGGAGGTCGTGTTCTACCTGTTTGGCGACACCTGGAAGCTACTTGACATCCTCCTGGATCCAATTTTTCCATATATGTTCACATTATATGTATCAATTTTGTCATATGGAGCGTCTATGTTGTATTTTCATTATGTTGTTACTCTGTACACACATCTATTGCATGTCTGTTCGTCCTGGGAGATGGGATCCCTGCTCTTCCTGAGGTTTCTTCCATTTTTTTCCCTTTTTTAGTTTTTCCTCATCCGCAATGAGGGTCATAAAGGACAGAAGGGGTCGTACGCTACACAGATTATAAAGCCCCCTGAGGCGAATTTGTGATATTGGGCTATATGAATAAAATTGACTCGACAAGCTTGTTAATGCTGCCAGTTGCCACACAATCTGCATTTCACACAGCTTACTACAATCCAAGTAACATGAACCACACTTTGTTTCCCCCCCCAGTACTAAAAAGGTGATGAACAGGAAAACAGTCCTGATGGATGGTCTGCGTTACCTTGTCTTGCTGGAGGAGCGAGACTTCTTGCTCTTCTGGTAAGGTTTGTCGAGACTGGACTCCGACCACGGGGAATGCTGGATGGGAGGAAGGTCACATATGGGGCTCGAGCTAAAACTAGAGTCAAGGCTCGGATGGGGAGACTGGCATGGAGTCAGCGGCAGGTTCTGTGGAGCCACAGATGGAGACAAGTAGGAGCCGTTCGAGAAGGACTGTGAGGACAGAGGAGGACGCTGGGGAGGATCGGTCTCTCCTGGATCTGGGAGTCCTGAGGACAGCTGGGATGACTGACTTGTCACTTCTAGGGGAAAAAAAAAAGAAATGATGATCTTTATGTATTCTTTGAGGAAACATCTTTTATTAAAAGAAACCATGAGCACCGCAGTATTCAAGATCAATGTTTACTGGACTCTGCTCACATTTCCACGTTTCATGGTTAACGGTTGTGTAATGGTTGTGGTTGTGCAAACTTTTTTTTAGCTTTTAAACTACATAAAGTACGTCTTGCTCTAACTTTTAACACTAGAATTTAAGGTAAGTCTTACCTTCATCTTGCACTACAGAATCAGACAGAGAGCTGTCATCAGATGTACCCAGATCTGAAAAGCAGAAAAAAGACAAAACACTTTGACTCACATGTGAAGTATCAAATGATGCATTTCTACAAATCTATGAAAATGCAAGGACTGTTAAATTAAGAATTATTCATTTATGACGTGATTATCAATTAACTCTCTGCAAAGGTGATTATGAAAGGGATTTGATGGAAATCTATCTTCTGGTCTGGCCAGGCGCCTCTCACCGTGTTGTGCAATATTAAAAGCAGGGAGTGGTGATGATCGACCGTGCTCCAGTCGTAGCTGAAAGGCCGACTCTTGTAGCCGTTTGACTTTCTTCTCCTCTCTCTTGCACTGCTGTACCCGGCTCTTTCTAACAGCCTTACTCAGGTGATCCTCCTCGCAGAGCCTGCGCGCTGCCTCGTATATCTTCATCTGAAGCGACAACTCGGCATCCACCAAACTCAGTTCTGACTCCTGTAAAATGGTGGGGTGACGAGAGAGAGAGAACAGTTTGACCCTTGAAACATTGTAAGTCCTTTAAAAATTACATTATTCAGTCTTGTGGTCTCTAAATGCTGCTTTTACCTCTGCTCCTCGAGGGAAGCTTTGATCGTCGAGTTTAAACGCAGCTCCAATACGTCTGCGAATCTGCGGAGGCTTCTCTCCTGGCAGCAGAGGGTAATCATCTGGCAGTCGGCCTGTCAACTCCTAAACCACACAGAAAATATTACAAATCCAAATGTCCACAAAGCAACACTTAAACATGACCAAAAGTTTATTTTTTTGAAGACAGATTCTGGCTTTGTGAAATAGTTAATCAAAATAAAGACATCTTTTATCGTTTATTTGAAGAAATAAACAGAAAGGAATAAGTAGCGTTTGAAAAGATGCTAATAAATGCTAATTAATCCTTTCAGTTTAGTTGTTCAAATAAAGACACACACATCTTCCGAGTTATTCAATCATGGCTGTGGCATTTTTAAATGATGTACAAGCATCTCATTCCCCTCTCTTCACATGTTGAGGCATATAGGTTCAAGGAATCTGTTGCACAATTCTGCATTTGCAGAGATTTGCTTTCACAACACATTCTTTGGGTGTCACTTTCTCACTGTATCGAGTAACCGTGTCCAAACCAAACCCAGAGCACGACAACATGCTGTTAGTGATTTACTTAAAGGAGAGTCATTAAAACTGTTACTTTGAGTCACTCCTAACCAGCCAGCTTTGCAGACAGACAAACACGTAAGCACTGCCAATGAGCTTACATGTTCTTTTGTCACTAAGAGAAGGGAGAGGCATCATGTCTCCCATTAGTTCACCTGAGCATGTCCCAACAGGAGTGCCCAGCCCGAGTGTCAACAGGAAAGAATGATCAGTCCTGGGATTTTACCCCGGAGCACCGACGCATGGCAGAAAAACTCCCAGAGGAATATGTGTCCAGTTACGAAATGACTCAATGTGGCAATCTTTATTTGATAATTCACAGTGGGGTGACGTGACAAAAGTTCCATGCTGGATGCAAATCCAGGCTGTCATGGGAACATTGAAATTACTTTGGCCAACTGAACCACCAGGATACCTCTTCAAAGGCTATGATACATCTCATTGCAGCCACATTGCGTGGTCTAATTTCACTACACAATGTATCTGAAAGGAAAGGGATGATGTTTGTATTCTGCTCGGTGGTAAGACCTAAAATAATAACGTCACAAAAGGACAGGAGGATGGATTAAAAGACCTTTTGTTTCCTCTCAGTAGACTGTGACTGGAGATCACCACTGTGACATTAAAGCTAGGGTCGGTAATCTTGAGAAATCAGCAAGAGTATGCTAGATATATAAAATGATCCAACCGAAAAACCTGATCCTAGTGTTGCCAACTCTTTTCTAATGAAAGTAGCTAGCAGCACTAGCTCCAAAAGTCCTTAAATCTAGAGAGAAAGTCGCACAGTCGGCAACACTGACAGTCCGTCTGTTCAGGCCTCCCTCCAAAGCCACTCGCCCACAATTATCATTATGAACGTGAACAACAAACATGGCTACTGTTAGTATGCACAGCTGTCAAGCTAGCAACTTGTGGAAGACTCCAGTGACGCGCAATGGGTGAGGGCCGAATGAAAGGATTGGACGGGTTTATTACAGTCCTGCGACAGCCACAGATACTGGATTTTTTTCTTTATTTTGTCAAAGCATTTGATTTATTGATTGCTGTCGGGATGTAAGAATTTCAACAAATATAACAAAATGTTTTTGAACAACACTACCAACCCCAGCTTTAAGGCCATTTTGAAGCTAATGCAGACAAATCTGAAAATGTCTCTATTTGTTGGAAACATAAGTCAGTGTTTTTGAAGCACTGAAATTCGAAATCTGTCCAAATCTGCTAAAGAAATACAACAACCTCAAAGCAAAAAGTGTGGACACAAAACTTTGACCCAAACGTCATTTTCTAATTCATCCACATTAGTGCACAATGTACCTTCTTGCAGGTTTCTTTGTTGACCTGCAGTAAAGTGCGTCATGAAACATCCTGCACTAAACTACTCCACCTATTTTATAAAAGCCACTGAATCACGTGCAATATTGCAAGTTCACTTTGTAACAGCTTGCCTCATTGCGTAACAATTTTTGTCTAGGTCTGGGTTACTAAAAACCTAAGATTTTAATCAGCTTAGATTCTCATGAATATGTGACTCATTTGGTCTGAGTGTAAACTGTTGGCCTGCTGACTTGTAGATTACTTTTACTTACAGCTTCTCGGATGCAGAGTTTCTTCAGCTCCAGTACGCAGAGCTCCAGTCGCTCTTGTAGAGCCTGGTGTTTGAGCTTCATGGCCCGTGTGTGCGTGGTCACATCCTTCGTATGTGTCATTGGGCTGTCAGAGCCTGCGTAAAGCAACAGGAAAGAAGCATATGGACTTATCAGAGATTATGTGACTCAAAACATGAGACCATAAGTACGTGGAAATCAAAGTTAGAAATGAGTAAAGACTAAACTTACAGCAGTGGCATATTTAATTCCAAAGGGAAATACATAAAAATCAGTAAAAGCAAATTCAACTCCAACTGATGATTACTTTAAATATCATTTACTCTATAAACGTAAAATATTGTATAAATATTTAACAGATATTGACTGATTAATTAATCGACCAAATGTTTGGACACAAAAGCATATATACATACACAGTACAAATACACAGAGTTTACAGTTTAATAGGTACAACTACAGTAGCTGCATCCTGTGCAATCCAATTCAGGAGCCATGCAGTAAACGCTCCCTTTTATGAATCTCGTCATGTTCAGTTTTTGTTGACATTGTCACAGAGATGTTGATTCACATCTGTCGTCATTTTGGAGACTGTCGGTTTTGGTGCGGTTGAATTGCATTGTGTTCTACTGAAAGGCGTTTTAGTATCAATTGGCAACTCAGCGAAACATATGTACATAATGCATGTTAACAAATACTTATGTTTAACCCCAATGAAAACAAATCAAATGTGCAGGATAAAAGGGTCCAAGTCCATGAAAGTGATATCTCAGCTAATGTTGCTAATTTATCAGTCATACATGTCATGTTTGAGAAATAACACAAAGTTAAAAGAAAAAATTAATTCCCCAATATTCAATGTCCTTCATGTTGATGGTGATCTTTGCCATTAGCCAACTCTTGTGTGTTTTGTCTGTTCTATTTTATTTTAATTTATATGTTTTACTTTGTTTTCTGTTGCCTGGTAACTATTCTGGCATGCTCATATCATGTTGCCCTTACCATTATCATACTGCTTCAGATTAAATCTCGAGGTCACTACGAACAACACAATGGTTACATTCAACAGAACGTACCTTTTGTTTTTATCGTTGTTTTCTTTAGTGGCATGCAGAATGACTGGCAGGAGCTTCGTAACTATAAACAACGTGCAAGTGTTCGACCGGTGCTGTCTGAAGCCTCGGTGACTAATGACATTAAGATTAGTCTCAGGACTTTGGGAGTGGCTTCAGGCAAAGTGCATTGAGAGTCACATACCTTCAGAGATTATTAACAGAATCCCTGCAGGTACTGACAAACATCTGAGGTGCGACAGGAAAGAAGTGTGACAGCACTACAATAGGGCAAAGAATTCCTCCTCGTAGAGTGACAATCCCCCTATTCTTTGCAGGTTGACACTTTTTCATTGTATAGGCTAGACATCACGTGGCTCAATTAAGGCGCAAGGAATGTCAGAAAGGCCAGAACTAATCAGTGCACACTGCCGGGCATAGCAAAACAGGACTGCCAGAGTTTGGTGTTAATTCTATGGTATTGTTACCATAATGGGACTGAGGGAATAATGTAGACGACCAAATTTTGTGATGAAGTCGACTGTGGCAACCCCCAAAATACGGATCGATTTACAAAATACAAAGAGCGAAAAATTCTGTTTTTCCGTACAATAATGAAATGAATTTGTATAAATGAAGTAGGATCAAGCTTTTCTTTATTTTCTCTCTTCACAAAAATTAATTTATTTATTATTTTCTTCTTCTGATTTATTATATCTTTAATGTTTTGTTATTTATCTAAGTTGTTACGCCTGCTGATAAAAGTTGTGTGTTTTGTGTTTATCACAACGCATCGGTTTGATTTGGTGTTTTGTTTTGTGGGAAATGAAAGATGCCAGGTTTTGACAGCAGAGAAGAATGAATGGAATAAAAAAATAACTGTCCCTTGGTATAGACAATGTTACAGTGCAATGCTAAATTGGTGAAGCACTCTTTTAATATGGATCATTTGCGTTGCGTCCTCCATGTTGTGCAGGAGGATACAGGGAATAATTAGGCATCAAGTCACAATGGACCACATGCATTTTAGTCCCTGCCTGAGTTTTCACTGACAACTTGTTTTCTTTATTAAAGTAGATGTGGTGTGTGCTGAACTGGGGAGTTGTTTTAAGAGTGTAGATAATTTCAATGAGAACATGTTTAAGATCTCTGCTGCCAAGAGAATTATAGCAGTAGTTGTTAACTCCATGTAATCCGCTATAACTGTGTTATTCTCTGAAAGGATGTCATCTTGCTAAATAATGGGTGAAGCACAAGCGTGACGGATTTAATAAATGATCTTGCAATAAAAGAGGTGAACTGTGTCAGAAGAAGATTTATGTTACAAACTGGGTTTTAATTTAACAGCGGTGAAGTAGGGAATGAGTAGGTAGACGTAAATTACGTCTTTTTACAGAAAGACATCAACATCAAAAAGTAGTAGGTATTTTTTTTTATTTGCCTTCTGTATGAGGTCATTTGAAAGCAGGTGCTGTGATAAGATTACCACAGGCCGGACTAAGGTGTGTACTGTACCAGCAAGTGTCTACTGGCTGAAAGAACTTGATGCTTTGCTTTTTAAATCAATGTCTGTAAATCAAAGGTGCAAGTAGTCTCACACAACAGTATTAATTTCAAGTCTTGAATAGTCAAAGAACATTTTGATAAGAAATTGTTCAAACTTCTGAAACAAAGCAATCTTCAATTAAATCCACTTTCTGTTTTCACATTAATTAATGCAATTCAATAAAGCTGCCCAGAGTCCCTCAGACACGTTTGGACAACCAGCCGAAGACAATCTGCAGTCCTGTTTGTTTTTACTAATTTCAGGTCTCATGATGCCGGCCATCGTCACTGATGTAGATTTCTAAGAAAGAAGATTTAATGCAGCCAAACACCAAACCTTGCTGCAGTGAAATATACCGACCGTAAATGATCACATATATCATGTTGCACATGTGTACTATTGCAAGTTGTTTTATTCTGAGACTAAATGTATGGAGAAACATTTTTAAATGTAGCCTTGATGATCAAATGTAGTTATGTTATGTTGCAGTGGCGTTAGTTTTTTCTACATGGTTGAGAGACTTTAGAGCCTGAAATATACTGCATGAAGGTGCATTCCTTCATTTAAAACAAAAATGTTTGTGACTTCGACAGCTGTGTGCTACTCCATCCATATTTCAAGTTTGTGATACACAAAATGTTTTACCTGAATGAAGGATGATGCCGCTGTCAGTGTCACTGATCTCTCCGGTGCCCTCCATGTCAGTGGATCGACTTCCTGTTGCTGTTCTTCAGTGGATAATGTTGACACTCACCATTTCCTGTAAAGTATTATTTCAGCTTTAGCATCAATCACAGTTTTCAAGCTTTTTCAAGTCTACATCAACCTAAATTTCACAAAAGTCAGCGATTATTTATGGCAAAATCTTAAAAATGTACACACCTGAACGACTGTTTGATAAGTTTTGGGTGTAATATGATGGCTAACACAAAAGGCAAATTCCATCAAGAAAACTAACATTTTAATGAGAAAAAAATACTTAATAGTCCACACTGTTTTTCTGTCATTTCATGAAGGTATTATTGTCTTCTGTACAACTTCAAAAGACCAAAGCAGATCAGATTCAAACTGTGACAATACAGCCCAGAAAGGAGTCAAAACACCTGAATATAAAACAGGATTACAAGCAACTATCATTAGGCTACAAAGATGAGCAACAGATGTACTAGTCAAAATCTAAAACCAAATCTAAAGCCAAACAGCATTAACACAAGCTTTCGGAAGACTACACATTACTTAATCAAGTGACCCATTGATGGAGTGATTCAGGTGTGACTTGCCTTCTTGACCCTACAGTCAGGTGTAGTCATAGTCTCCCACAGCGTGAGTACACATGCACGCTGCCAGGTCTAGGGCGTTTCCTGTTTGTTACTCTCTGATGTCATATGATCGCCATCAACTCATTCCTTCAGATAACAGGCTCAGGACGTATGAGCCATATTTTCGGCTAATGTCCAATAAAAACTGTGAAACTTTTTGGTTAGATTATTATCTAAGAGAATACGGGAATGTGGCACTGGTTGCATACCAACACAGAGGGAAGGTTCGCTACAGCTAGGGATAGGACGCTTCCCAGCAGTCACTGTTTTGAGGAACAACTAATTGTGGTGACGTCATGAGCAACATACAAGAGTTGTTTTCTATTACATGTTGGTCCATCCTCATGGTGACGTTAAGGGATCCATAAAATGTATCCCATTATCATTGTGAACATGACACATCCTCCAAACAGCTCGCATGATTGTGAGTGACTCGAGTTTTCACTCCACCAAATCACAGATAATTGTCTGCTGTGTTTGCTAAATTAAGGTGGAACAACTTGTGTACAGGACACTTGAATAACAACACAACCTTCAGTGCTGTTTCAGTTTGAAAAATAACTGTAAACATCTGCTAGATTTTGCAGAAATGTTCTGTACAATCTTTGGTATCCACTGGTCTTTTTGGACAAACAGCTGTTAATTACTACAAAAAAATACTTAACCATTTTATCAAACTTGGTAGGTATTGATTTGCATGCTGGTAAGTGGGTCAACAGACAATCCTACTTGAGAACAGGATGTTTTACTGTATATCGACACTATAAAACTACAAGCAGCAGTTAGTGTTCAACAATCACATCGCTGATCAATTTGATAACAGCAAAAATCAAAAAGCTACGGAAATAAACCCACTAGGGATGTAACTACTGAAAATCATTCATCCATTATCGGGAACCGCTGATCCTATTCAGGGTCAGGGGCGGGGGCGGGGGTGGGGGGGGATGGAGCCGATCCCAGCTGACATTGGGCGAAGGCGGGGTACACCCTGGACAGGTCGCCAGACTTTCACAGGGCTGACACATGGAGACAGACGACCATTCACGCTCTACTACTGATAATTTCCATTATTAATCAATAAATAATTTTCAGTAAAAGTCTAGAAAACGTCTGAAAATACTGAAAAGTACTCATCACATGTTCCCAGAGCCCACAGTGACGACTTCAAATAGCTTCTTTTTTAAAAAAATTTTTTTTTTAAATCTGATAAACAGTCCAAAGTATAAAGATATTTCATTTACTGTGATATAACACGGAAAAACGCAGAAAATCTTCACATCTGAAAGACTGGAATCATCACTTAATTGACATTTTTGCTTGATAAATTATTTTCAATTATCGAAATAGCTCAAGTTTTCAGAGTCCTGTTCGTGTTTTCAACTAACTGATCAATCAACTAATTGTTTCAGAACTAAAACCCCAAAAATGACAGTACTTTACATATCAAGTAGGTAATTGCATCCAACAATTGTACTTTAAATGCTGTCCAGTCATACTTCTTGGGGTTTTTTGAGCTTTCAGATTTCCATTAACCAGCTCAATCACTGAAATCCCCTGATTGACTCTCATTCCTCCACCGCGCAACAATGGAACCGAAACTACTGAAGTAGTTTGATGCACTGTAGATGTGCGGTATCTTGCCGTCAAAATATACATATGAACTGTTGACATGCATAGCATTCTGTAAAAAAAATGTCTAATCAAATGTTGGACATACATACATACATACAGATATGTTGGACATATTTTATCTGTGGCAAACATTTCTGTCGTGTGTTCTTTTAAATTTTTTATATCTGAATAGACAAACACAAGTACACAAACTAGGCATTTCTTTGGGAAATCAAACACACACACACACACACACATACAAAACACAGGTAAGGAGTTGTCCCTACCCTGAAGGTGCTAAGACACTGCACTGATCTACAAAACAGTAGCTGAAGGCATTTTCATCCCCAATTATTTCAAGTCAAGTGTCAGTCTAAGTACCACAGACAAAACAATCACACCACACACCGACATAGTTTGTGTAAAAGCATGAATGTCTCAATATGAGATATTAACTCAACAATACTATTAACCTGTTATTCAATCCAAATGAATTCACCCAGAGGGCACTAGATGAATTAAGTACATGAAACACTGCTAAATACACAACATATTAAAAATCTACTTACTTTATGCGAAACTTAGAAAAACTGTCAAAATCCAAAGAGTGAAAACTTTCCCTCAGAATTCCCAAACCTGAACGGAAATGCAGAAAACCGAAGCTGTGTAGAGTCTGGACAGGAATGAGAGACTCGCCCACTAAAGCGCTGCCTGCCTGCTAAGAGGAGTGGCCACATTCAGACAGAGGGCTGAACACTTGAGTCAGTATCAGATAACTCAGCGCTCCCGTCTGAGCTTGAAACTGTGTCAACAACAATGACAAAGATACTGAGAAATTACACTTCACTTCACCCTCTTATCAGCGCACTAATAGATGGGTGGTGGCGACCTGACCGAAACGTACCTGTGTGTCCCATGACAAAAGCACTGCTATAAAATTACTATAAAATGTAGACAGACAGATTATGACAAAGCTTGAGGGCCAGGAGAAACATATGAGCAACAGCACTTCATACAATGTCAGTTTTGGAGCTGAAATGATTTGTCAATGATCGATTAGTTGATTGTCAGAAAAATAATTGGCAATAATTTTGGTAATTGATTAACTGTGCAAAAACTTGCTGGTTTCAGCTTCCCAAATAGGAAGATTTTCTGCTTTTCCTTATTTTGTATGATAACAAATTGAATATCTTTGAGTTGTAAACATCACCTTCCAATCTGGATATTTGTGATCGTCATTTCTTTTTTTACTATGTTCTAACATTTTATGGACTAAACGATCGATTAATTTACAAAGTATTCGACAGATTTAGAGCTGCAATGATTAATCGACTAGTTGTCAACTATTGAATTAATCACCAACTATTTTGATAATCGGTTTGAGTAATTTCTCAAGAAAGAGAAATCCAAATTCTCTGATTCTAGTTTCTTAAATGTGAATATTTTCTGGTTTCTTTACTCCTCTATGACAGTAAACTGAATATATTTGAGTTGTGGACAAAACAAGACATTTGAGGACATCATCTTGGGCTTTGGGGAACACTGATAGACATTTTTCACCATTTTCTGACATTTTATAGACTAAACAACTAATCAATGAATCAAGAAAATATAGATTAATCGACAATGAAAATAATCGTTAGTTGCAGTGACACCAATTTGCTGGTTCCAGCTTCTCAAATATAACGATTTTCTGCGTTTCTTTATGTTGTATGATAGTAAATTATATATCTTTTTCTATCTCCAATCTGGATATTTGTGATTGTCATTTTTCACCATGTTCTGGCATTTTATGGACCAAACGATTAATCGATTAATTGACAAAATATCCGACAGATTAACCAATAATGGAAATATTCATTAGTTGCAGCACTAGTCAGTTTATCCACATGATGTTAGTAACAAACAGCAGTCAAAGAGTCTTGATCAACTGTTAAACTTTAATAATTTCTGGGTCCAGGTTTGTGCGACAACATGCAAGCTGTCTAGCCAAAAGTCATGCTTTCATCACTGGTAATAGATGACTGTATGACTGGATAACTGACTGTTTATGACTCTCTCTGACTCGTCACCTTGTCTGTTTTCTTACAATGAACTGTTAGTGTCACATGCAGTTCAGCATATCTGGTCAATGCATTTCTACTGCCATCTCCTGGATGTTCAAAGGGCCAGTAAAAATGGATAACCAATTATGAACAACAAATTTACTATCTTATATTTGCAGATAGCCTTCTAAACTGCACCACTTCTCTCCTTACTTCCAGGCTATCAATGGAGAGGCCCCTTTGTGGCCTGCCATTTTTGCTTTGCTAAAAAGAGGGAAACACATGGTGGTGGTGGGATAGTCCGCATGATTTACAGAGACCCAGAGGCAGCACCTGCTCTCTAACTGCATGGCTCACATTCATTCTGAATCTCAATATTCATTTTGGCTTTCCAGGAATGTTGGTTCTCAGACACGCTGAGAAAAGGTCCAGCAATTCACAGACACTCAAGAATCAGATCTCAGATGACATGGCACCGAGGAAGCAGCAGATATTTGGTTCAGTAACTTCTACATTTAGGTTTCACAGTGGGAACACAACCGGGTGCATTTCACAGATGCCTTCACGTTTGGCATTGACACTGTAGGGAAATATTAAATCAGATTTCTTGCATTATGCTGTATTCATTTGGCTATTTTAGCTGGCCAATATTATGTGCTGATATTGGCTTAACACAGATCAATGACAAGTTGACAACATATGTAGGCACTAGGGCTGCCCCTTCTTAGTCGATTAGTCGACTAATCGGTCATTTTGGTCTTAGTCAACTAATATTTCTTTAGTTGATTAGTCGATTTTTATGCTTTTTTCATGCAGAATGACTTTTTTCCAAGAAACTTGTGAGCACATCTATGGTAAACACAAGATATAAAGTGGTCCTTTTGTGTGATTCTTTGTGGAGAAACTCAACTAATCAATTAGTCGACAAAATCGTTTGAGTGCTAGTCGACTAGGAATTACTTTGGTCGAGGACAGCCTTAGTAGGCACCAGCAATTTAAGGGAACCTTATCAAAAATAAAGTAAAGAAATTGAATATTGACCAATTTATCATTATCAGATTTTTAATACTTTCAAATATCAACATTGGTAGCGATATTGGTAAAAAAAAATCTGCTTCTGTCGGCCTATAACCTCTATATTAATATAGCCTATATATATTAATCTATAACAAATATTGATAATTGGAAAAGTTTCCACAACCAATCATGACATGCTGCAAGCTAATGCATTTAGGGACCGTCAAACACTGAGGGGTCACATGTTTCTGAAGTGTTTTCCTCGATGGCTGCAGAGATCACACTATAAACTAGTTTCTCTTTAGGAACAACGCAAGATACAAGTTAACATATCGATACTGTTTTAAATGATGTGATGTCAATGATGATTACTAGTGATGGCGAGATGAAGCTTCATGAAGCACTGAAGCTCTCCAGCAAATTGGTTCGTAAAAGGGTTCATTTCACGAGGCTTCATCTGGGCTTCATATGCACACGAAACCACCTATCGGTCAAATAGAGTAAAACAGGTACATCTATTCCAGATATGTGGCAGTGGTTTAACCGGGCACAGGGCAGTGAATTTGCTTGTGTAACTATAGGAAAATTATAGATGGGAGACATTATTCGTTTTTAATTCAGGAATAATAAGTTCTCAACTGTATTTCGGCTTCGGGCATCTTTAATGACATCATTTGTCTAAAACGATACAAGCCTCGATACGCGCTTCACAGAAAACTTCCTGGATTACTCGACACACCCTCCGAAGCCTCGGCACATCACGTAACATGACTAATGATTACTATGCTACTCAAATGAAAGTACAACAATAACAAAAAGGTGCTGCACAACAAGTTTAAGTTACTTAAAGCCAAGATTATTCATTAACATGTCCAAACCCTTTATGGGTATAGCATTTAATTTACTACTTTACCATCACCTTCAATAAAATACTGGACAGAATCATTGAAAGGACAAAATACACTCAGCTGCCAGTTTATTAGGTTTAGTAGCTAAAACTAATACAGTCTAACAGTCTGCAACTGAATGGTAATTTTGGAGGATGTAGTTTGTGGTGCTGTTGAATTGTACTGACAGGTGTTTCTAATATTTGGTCTACTCCATGTATATCAATGACGGAAGGCTAAATAACAGAAATACCTCTAAGTATATCGCAATACAGTTCAACAGCTCTACAAACTACATCCTCTGAATTGACCATAACGTTCAACACCTCTCTAAAACGGTTTCAACAAAAAACGAGCATTATAACCTTCATAAAGGTAGAATTTATTGCAGGATTGTTGTATAAGACTGCATTTGTTTTTGCAAGATGTATATAATAAACTGCCAAATGTATAGTAGGTGTAAGGAAAGGCTGAAGGGAGGGATATCACCTACAAGCTACCAGCGACTGTATGGTTAACAGAATAAAAGAGCAGTAGCAGCAGCAGCGTCTTGTGTAAACAGGCAGCATACCAAGCAGTTTGATAACCTAAAATCAGATATAAGGGAAGTGAAGTCATGCAAATGAATAACCATCTCTTCTGTTCATGGGAAACTATAGTTAAAGAGGTTATACCATCACTAATACCAACAGTAATGTATTTGTGACACTTCAGAGTTAGAAGGAAATCAGTTTTATCACAATTTTCCAATTTTACAGCACCTGTGCAGTCAAGTCCATCATGCTTGATGTGAAGACTAGTTAAACAACTTCCCTCGACCCTGCTGTACAACACAGACACTCGTCCTGTGTTTAAGTAGCCAGTTGGTGGATGTCATGGGTAGTTTATATAAACCAAAGGCCCCCAAGAGACAGAGAGAGAGCTTTGTGTAGGCAACACAGCAGCTGGCATAACAAATTCTTTAAATATTCTTGAGTCCTTTTATAAGTGTACGGCTAGACTACCCTTGCCAGCGTGCAGAGCCATCAGCTGCCAGGGATCACACATTTTCCCCTCAGTATTTTGCAGCTTGGCTCTTCCACCGGGTGCTAATAGATCATTGTTATGCTTAAATCAAGGTGGTGTCATAAAAAAGGTGCTATAAAGTTACACTAATGCACCACAAATCCTGAAACTTTGAAAAGGCACACAAAGCAACTCTTGGAGCTGCTAGGTTCCTCCCCCACCTCTCTCTCTCTCTCTCTCTCTCTCTGCCTGCAGCCAGCTTTAGGTTTTTATGTTGCCTAAAGGCTCTAATTGACTATAATAAAGATGTGAAAAAAATACCACACGTATCTCAAATGAGCAAGCGTGCAGAAGTGGTGCGTCTGATGTGGATTACTGAATTAGAAGTTTGTGCACCACCATGCAAATCAAGGTCTATTCTAAACTGCGGCCAAGCCCTAGATTGTGGCTGAGAGTCAACACGCTGAAACACATCAACACCATTACAGAGACAGACATTTATACCTAAAGCCAAGTAGCTTTTAAATTGGAAAAATCTGATCTGATGCTGTCTGTCTGATGTTTAAACTCCAAAGTCCAAAGTTTAATCTGACATATTTCGTATCTCTGGAAACTTTAGGCTCTCCACTAGAATTTAAAATAAAATGATAGTGGGTTTAAACAAAGTTTGGCTGCCCAGCTTGAGTTTGTAATGACTGTCCCACCTACAGGTCACTGAGGTTTTGGGGGGTTAAGCCACTTCTGTCCTCTTGCCCCCTGGTCAAAGCTCAGGAATGTGTAGACAGCGGAAATGTTTCAATGCACAGAAATCACAAACTAACTAATGGGACTACTGGGTCAGTGTATCTTTTGGTCATTCGATTTTCCTTTCACAAACGGATATTAAAAAACAAAAAAATTGTGGTTATCTGATTTTCGTTTTAAAAAACAAAAATTAATTTTGAAATACAAGACGTTTTTCTTCATCAGGGTCAAAAAGGGATGAACTAAACTTAAAAAACGGGTTGATTTTCATTTTCTCTTTCTAAAAACAAAAAATAAAATCACAAAAACTGCCCCATTATTCATATTCTGCGACCGGAAGTTACCATTTACAAAGTAAGAGCGCGTATGAGGACGGTGCTGTGTATGAGAGAGAAAAAAGCACTGTGCTGCTGTGTAACTGAGGGTGATGGACATGGATCGGTACGTAGTTTTTTGAAACAATAAAAGAGTGGGTCTGAGTGAGAAGAAGACAGTCATGTCACAGCGCTGTCCTCATACACGCTCTTACTTTGTAAATGGCAACTTCCGGTCGCAGAATATGAAAAAATGGGGCGTTTTTTCGTTTCTGTCTTCTAGTGATTTTATTTTTGGTTTTTAGAAATAGAAAATGAAAATCAACCTGTTTTTTTAAGTTTAGTTCATCCCTTTTTGACCCCTATAAAGAAAAACGCCTTCTATTTCAATATTAATTTTTGTATTTTAAAACAAAAATCAAATAACCCCAATTTTTTTGTTTTTTAATATCCGTTTGTGAAAGGAAAATCCAATGACCAAAAGATACACTGACCCTACTGCTCTATAGAAAACTGTTACAGACATTAAAGTAAAACAACATAATTAGGTTTCCAATATGTCTCCTATTAGGTAGGTAAGCTATACTATCATATAATTATAATACTGAGCATGCAAGACAGCATCAAATCCCCCTGTAACTTGAATGCCATTGTTCCTCCCAGTCTTTAAAATGCTTTGTTGAAAGAGGATGTTACTAATGTATAACTTCTCTGCTGGTCAGTGCAGTCAGATAACTTTATACAGTTTGGTTCTCCTTTACACAGAACTGACACATCCATAAAAAGATCAGGGGCTGTGCATGAAACCCAGGCTTACAATAGGAAGAAAGAATAAAAGATGGACATAAACTGTGTCCTAAAATACCTCCATGTTTAAGTTAAAACTACTGGGGAAATGTATAATGGCTGCAATAACATAATAATACAGTATATAGCTATACGCATCTAATGTTGTATTTAATGTATTTTAAAACAAATTCTCAGGTCCATTCTTACTCAACCCGTCAATCTCTAGATCTTCATCCTCCTAAGTTCCTCACTAGTAGAGATCAATTTTTATCTTGTTCTAATTGTTTGTTATCACTATTATGTAGTCATATTATTTCTTTATATTAATATTGTCCTAATTGTTTGTTATCATTATTATGTAGTCATATTATTTCTTTATATTAATATTGTCCTAATTGTTTATTATCATTATTATGTAGTCATATTATTTCTTTATATTAATCTTGTCCTAATTGTTTCTTATCATTATTATGTAATCATATTATTTCTTTATATTAATCTTGTCCTAATTGTTTGTTATCATTATTATGTAGTCATATTATTTCTTTATATTGATCTTGTCCTAATTGTTTGTTATCATAATTATGTAGTCATATTATTTCTTTATATTAATCTTGTCTCTAGCTGGAGGCTTCAGATAAGCCCAGTGGGTTTTTTTTGCCTCTTCCTGCACTGTATATTATTCATTTATTTTTTTGTAATGTTGTGTAGTCTTTAATTGTGCAAAATAAATAAAACAAATATAAGACGTCCATCTCATTATCATATAAGCTTAAGGAATAATACGTTGCTTGGGGAATATATTGGATGAATGATTAAATGTGTGCAAAGAACAAAAAAAAGGAAAATTAAGGAGCTGAAAAATCAATCAAGGAAGTGAAAGATAAATAGGAAAGTAAAATAAATTAAGTTTTAATTTACTTATCAAATGATCGGAGGGGGAAAAAATTCCTTTCCTTTTTATTTGATTGACTGTATTATTTATTGATGTATTCATGTTTTCAACTCAACATTAAAATAATTTGATTTCCAGATGCATTAAACCAGAGTAAATATCTATTTATCATTTATTCCTAATTGTTTGATTGCTTACTTGTAGACAAATTGCATATTTTTGCATGTTGAGCCGACCTGCTGTGCACTGGCTGAAAGGATGCACTACCTTAGCATTTATTTGGAATAAATTATTTGAAGTAGACCAAGTGAACACTATGTATTTTAATTAAGTTAGCTACAGCTGTGTACATGCAAGTAGATTTTACACAATAAAGTCAAGTGGTACAACAAGTTTGACAAAAGTCTGGAGAGGTAAAGTGTCAGGTAAGGTTATAGAAAACTCTCTCTGGAGTAAAAACCTAAAGGTGTCTTGTTGTGGTGTTTATTCATCCTTCATAAAGCTGCAGGGCCTCAGCTCTGAAGAGTTAACTTAAATCAAAGTTTAGCTTAGTTGTGAGCTTTTCCCAAACATTCAACTATCTGCTCCCACATACTTACTTTTAAAGGACCAATGACTTCAGCAGCGTTAATAAATAATATATTACACAAAGTCTGTGAAACAAAACTTCACAACTTCATCACTTTTAGCTCTTACCTTAGTAGCTAGCTGGTTAGCATCGTGCCTCATCTGTATCCATACAAACTGCTCTCCATCGGCTCTCCCAGGTTTCAGCTGGATGTTTATTTCTATTAACTCTGACAAAAGAGCAGAATAAACCAACACTAAGTCCTCAAGTTGGGTCTCTGTGGTCTAAACGAGTGGAAACTTTACAGCACAAACGTTAAAATAACGCTTTAACTCCACCAACCGTTACTTTAGTTGGAGAGAAGCTGAAACTTCTTTGAGCTCAGTAAAGTAGTGATGTGTTGGTCACGAACGAGCCGGTTCAAAGAGCTGGTTCTTTTAAGTGAACGATAAGAACCGGCTCCCGTCCGAGAGACGTTTTTTTTTTTTTTTTTTATTAATTCAAGGCAGAATGATAAGATGATCTTCTCCGCGCCAGGGGCACTCCATGCACTGACGGTACGTGTCCACAGGGGCGTTTTTTATCGCGAGGGGACGCGACGCTTCCCAACATTGGACGCTTGGTTGGCTGTCACTAGACACAGGCTGTCCCACCTGATTGGACGAAGGTTTTCCCGCCGTGGGCTGCTGCTCCCAGCTTTCAAACCGGAACCAGTATGGAGGCTCGTTTGGAAACTTTCTTCTCTTATTTCACGAAAATAGTTCACCGAAATGTGTCTCTGAAAACATTTGAGGCGAGAAATAAGCCGTGCAGTTGCTGAATCTGTCTTTATTTTGGATCAACAACGTTTATTTTGAAAGATTCTCGAGGGAGTTTCGAGGGGCGGGGAGTTGCGTCGGACGCCCGTGATTTACATAAAGTAGACTAGCCCTCAACTTTATGCAAATGCGGAGTGGGCGTTGTTACGCTCCTTTTTTCGAATCACGAAATTGCGCGGCTGCTTACATAGACAATGAAGGGGGAGCGTGGAAAGCACGGAGGCTGTGGACACGTACCATAAGAGCCGGCTCCCGTCCGAGAGACGTTTTTCTTTATTTTTCTTCTTTTTTTATTTATTCAAGGCACAATGATAAGACGATCTTCTCCGCGCCACGGGCACTCCATGCACTGACTGTTACTGAATGTTGTGTTAATGACGTCCGTGCAACTAATCAGGTGATGACAGACGAGGATCAAACCATTAAGCAGGGAGGGGCGGGGGTGCGTGGCGTGCTGACGGTCTACAGGTACAGAGCAGGAGGGAGAGGACTAGAGAAAGAGAGAGAGAGGAGTGCGGTGCGCGAATAGCAGACAAGATGAGTAACAGTCGGAAACGAAGCAGCATGTAAAATTATGGTATTCAGGAAATTATAAGGTTTAGTATAATTAAATTAAGTAATTTAAGTGATATATGTGCACACATACTAATCATAGGTCAAAAAAGTGCTAAATTTGGCTGAATTATAAAAGGCAGAAGTGGTAAAATGAAGAGCCGTTTGGGAGCCGAAAGAGCCGGCTCTTCTTGGTGAGCTGAGCCAAATGATCTGGCTGACTAAAAAGAGCCGGAATTCCCATCAGTATTGGAGAGAGGCTACTTCAAGTAAAGCAACGCTGTGCTGCCTTCATGCGCTGTCGAAAACACGAACAACCTAACAAACATCAAGTATTCACCATGGTAACCGCGTTTCCCACACTCCACGTATAAATAGACAAGCAAGTTGAGTTACCAGAGTCAATAATAGCATGGCAAAAGAGGGCAATACAACTCAATATGGCTATTTAATTTAATTCATTAAAGGTATTATTCGGGGATCGTGTTGTTGTTGTATTCCTCCACTTTGTTGGGGAATTCTGCCGATGTGTTACTTAATTGCTAAAATAAAACAATAGCCACTATGTAAAATAATCCCTCAATGGGTTAGGTTGCTATTATTGCCATTTAGTGTCCCATGAAAGGGCTTCAAGTTATATTTACAACAACAGTGTTATAATTCACGAGTTTTAAAATGGGCTCATGAACGCCGCATTGGGTCATCCACTTATCTACTATGGTGTGGGCGGTTTACCGGCAGAAACCCTCTATTTTATGGTTATTTAGCGGATTTGACGTCAAAAAGCCACTTATTATTTATTTCATAACCGAGGAGAACGATGTGTGTTGAAATGACCTCATATTAGTGTTATATTATGTATGTTTGAGCCACCAGAGGGAAGCAGTGTGTCAGCTTTAATCCTGTAAACCACGTGGTCATCAGTCAGGGACCAACAACACATTTCAGCATCCTATCTTTATGCACCTCTTCTGATATAGTTAATTTATATTAAATGTTTCAGTAGGTAAAGAAAATGAAAGAATGAACAATAATAATAATAAAATCCACTATGCATACATATGAAAAAACAACACAACAGTAGCTCACTTTGACTATTTAAATAAATATAGTTAAATAATTTCTGAATAATATGAATAAATTGAAGCTTACTTGTTCACTAACATGACAATGGATCCAACTGTATAATATAACCACCAAAAGCAAAACTTTTCGGAGGTCAAACTGAGATAATATTCCTTTGTAACAACAATAATAAATATAATGCACACAGTGCACTTTCATAGACTAAGCTACTGGAGTTACCCTGCACTATATTCATTTTTAACAGTCTCTTCTGCACTATACTCATTTTTAACAGTCTCTTCTGCACTATATTCACTTTTTTAATAGTCGTGTATCACAGCTGTTACCCTGCACTATATTCAGTTTTAACAGTTTTCTTCATCTCCTTGTATTTTTATATCTGGTATTTTTTTTTGTACTTTGTACTTTGCACTACTAACTTTTTTTACTGCCTTTTTACTAACATGTTTTGCACTATGAAACTGTGATGCTGGAAACTTGAATTTCCCTCGGGATCAATAAAGTTACTATCTATCTATCTAT
>CAKALU010037206.1:3723-22292 GCA_916700995.1 Hozukius guyotensis | reverse complement strand
CACAGCTAAAAACACCCAAGAATGGCTAAGAACAAAATATTGGACTATTCTGAAGTGGCCTTCTATGAGCCCTGATCTAAATCCTATTGAACATCTGTGGAAGGAGCTGAAACATGCATTTGGAGAAGGCACCGTTCAAACCTGAGACAGCTGGAGCAGTTTGCTCACAATGAGTGGGCCAAAATACCTGTCGACAGGTGCAGAAGTCTCATTGAGAGTTACAGAAATCGCTTGATTGCAGTGATTGCCTCAAAAGGTTGTGCAACAAAATATAAAGTTAAGGGTACCATCATTTTTGTCCAGGCCAGTTTCATTAGTTTGTTTTTTAAAATGATTCTGTTGAACCACAATTCAAAAGGAATATCTGATTTTCATTAGTTAATTTTCAGTAAATTTTTATTTATTATTACTTTTCTCAGTTTCAAGTTATTTCAGTGACCATTGTGGGTTTTTCTTTCTTTAACGGAAGGGTACCAACAATTTTGCCCACGTGTGTATGTATTATTGGAAATCAATTAATAACACAAAACAATGACACATATTGTCCAGAAACCCTGACTTGACTATGACTTTCCCCAAACTGCATGTGATTATCATAAAGTGGGTATGTCTGTAAAGGGGAGACTCGTGGGTACCCATAGAACCCATTTTCATTCACATATCTAGAGGTCAGAGGTCAAGGGACCCCTTTGAAAATGGGCAAGCCAGTTTTTCCTCGCCAAAATTTAGCACAAGTTTGAAGAGTAATTTAGCCTCCTTCCCGACAAGCTAGTATGACACACATACATTTACATTTTATAGACAAAATGATTAATCGAGAAAGTAACAGGCAGATTAATCGCTATAAATAAAATTATCGTTAATTGCAGCCCTAAAACACTGATCCTTTTTCTCAGTTGTCGGTTTGGGAATAGGCATTTTAAAAAGTTTTGAGATCAATCCTATGGTTTAAAGTCTGAGGAATTATAAAGCATCAAGTGAATCCTTAAACCCACAGGAAAGACTAAGCCAGCATAAAAAAAAAATATCGATGCTTCAATCCAGCATATAACTGTCATAGTCCGACATCTTCAGCATTATCTAAGATAACGATTTAAGAGAATATGAGGAAAATTAAATCAATAAGATGTCACTATGAAGAGTCGGCAGATGGTGCAGCAATGTCTGCAGAAATCTGTCATCATGCCAAAGTCATCAATCTAACAGCCGCCGGCCTAATTTAGATTTAATGTATAAAAAAAGGGAAGAGAGGATGAGGCTAGACACTGAGTCAGACTGTACCACACCCAGAGACGGTGTAGCAGGAAAACACACTGAACAACAGAGCTGAGAAAGATGTTTCAACACACTCTTTACTTACTTGCTATTAATATTTTATATAGTCACCACAGTGGTTTACTTGTTAGGCTACTGAGCAGCAGCAATAGCTTCTGTTACACTTCTCAGCATTTTGTATTTCCTTATTTGTATTGTGGTTATATGTTATATATTGTATGTCCTAATACACATATTTCTTATGTTCTAATTTCTTATTTTTATTATTTACTTATATTTCTCTACATATATTGTGTTTATATTGTAGCATTATTTACATAATTTACATGTTACATACTCCTTCATTTCTATTTCTTACATTTCTTTATGTTTATATAAAAGCAACTGTAACGCCCTGATTTCCCCCCCGGGGATCAATACAGTATTTCTGATTCTGATTTTATAATATTGGAAATGTTCATTATTTTAGTTTTGCTTTAATTCTCACTTCTATTACGGTTCATAGGTGCAGTTCAGAACGACAACCTGATAACCCAGCAGACTAACCTGATTTTAGAGGCCTACAGACTGCACTATCCAAAAAGATAAGATAGAACTTTATTTATCCTGAGGGAAATTGTTGTGCAGCAGTTGCAGTACAACAAGTAGGAACAGTGCAAACATAAAATGAAATATAATTAATAGATTATTAATTAAGTGCAAATCAAATGTCAGTGATTCTCAATGTGTTTGCTCATGAACAAAAATCAATAGTTACATATGACCTCCTGTCACCAGCTGCATGTGAGAAGTTCAATCAAAACATGTTTCCCTTTAAGATCTATTTATTAATCGATTGGAGAGAGACTATTCATTAATTTATGCACATAAAAGTCACAATACTAAACAATATATTTTTTAAAAGTCATAATTAATTGTTAATTTTTTTTTTTTTTAACATAAAGCATCTCAAAACTCTCCAAAAAATCCTCTTGCTACCCGGAGAATAGATCCCAGCCCAGTGAGCCACAGACTGAAGCAGTAAAATGGGGTTCAGTCTCTGCAGTAATCACTCCATGTGGTGAACATGATGCTTGCTGTAGCTTTAGCTGCTGTTAAAACTCAATGAACCACAGGAATTAGTGATACTTGTCCAAGTGTAATTGAAAGCTGCACAAGGGAAATTCAAACTTTGGCGACCTCCAGTGGCAGCAAGAGGTACTGTACAAACTGGAACATTTAAAAAGTCTTAAGGACCCTGAAGTGAGTGTGTGATATTCATGTCGGTATATTTCATTTTCTTAGCGGGTAAACACGGTCAACAGTTCTTCAACTATTACTGGTAGCTGAGGAGACAACATTGGACAACATTGCTCTAAAATAAGGCTGCAATTAATGATTATTTTCATTGTTGATTAATCTGTTGATTTTTTTCTCGATTGGTCTAAAAAAATTTTTTTTAAAATGGTGAAAAATGTCGATCAGTGTATCCCAAAGCCCAAGATGACGTCCTCAAATGTCTTGTTTTGTCCACAACTGAAAGATATTCAATTTACTGTCATAGAGGAGTAAAGAAACTAGAAAATATTCACATTTAAGAAGCTGGAATCAGAGAGTTTTGATTTCTTTTTTCATAAAAAAATACTAGTTGGCGATTAATTTAACTTAATAGTTGACAACTAATTAATGAAGAAATTATTAATCGATTAATCGTTGCAGCTCTACCCTAAAATGTTAAAATCATGTAATAATAACCCAAAACAAACGGTATAATATGTCATCTGTTAGCTGGAAGACACGCTTTCTTTCAGTGTCTTCATGCAACAAACGCATACATGCGTATTTAACGTTTCTGCATTTTTTTCTAAACTTTAAAAGGGACTGTTTGTAACTTCTTACACGTATAAATCAATCCGGGTCGGTGTCCCATGCGCGCTCGCGTGTGGCTATGCTGTTCAGACAAGACTCCAACACAAACTACACAGAAGCACCAAAGTTATATCTAGTGAAGCCCGTCTGTTAAACAGTGTTGGCTGCGGTCGGAGGACGCGGGGGAGACCGTAGCTTTGGTCTCCAGGGCCGGAGTCTCTGCTGTACTCTGCTCCTCTGCCTGCTTGCCTTCACTCACACACCGCGTTCGTTCTCGCTATTTCGCTCCACTCTCACGTGCTTGCGTGCACACTACACACTGCAGAAGAGTTAGTAGCTCTGAGAATATCTAGTAAATGTACAGTGGACATTTGTGCAAAAATAAATGAAAATCGTAGACTTAACGGCCACAGGTGTCGCGGTTAACAAGCATTTCTGATTCTTACAAACAGTCCCTTTAATGCAGTATCAGTGAAAGTTATCATTGATGCCACAATATCAATTATTAAAAACATTGCTGCTACAATAATGCTTTGTTTTAAATGGAAATGCACTGCACTGTTGAGTCAAACTTATCTCCTTGGCCTTCAAGATTACCCTGTTTGTTTGCATTCTACAACACGGCAGATATGATTTGAGGTCTGATGGCCATTCAAGTTCATTTTTCTTCTTCAAGTCAAACTTACCTGCAACATACTGTAGCTGTTGGTGCATGAAATGTCTGAAAAGTAGCTGCAACGAATAATCGATTTGTTGTCAACTAAAACAACAAATTAATCGCCAACTATTTTTGATAATCGATTAATCCGTTTGAGTAATGTTTTAAGAAAAAAAAGTCAAAATTCTCTGATCCCAGCTTCTTAAATGTGAATATTTTCTGGTTTCTTTACTCCTCTATGACAGCAAACTGAATATCTTTGAGTTGTGGACAAAACAAGACATTTGAGGACGTCATCTTGGGCTTTGGGAAACACTGAACGACATTTTTCACCATTTTCTGACATTTTATATTGTCCAGAAAAATAATTGACAGATTAAACAACAATGAAAATAATCTAATAAATTGTAGGGTTCTGAAAATGTTTCATTAATCCCAAAATTGTAAGTAATTTGAACCTAAAACCTCAAAAGGTGGAACATGTAATACTCTTAGTATTGATAAGTTGATGAACAAAGTCAACATGGCCAAACAAATCCATGACTGTACTTCTAAATACATCACCTGAGGCCTGTACTACGAAGCGAGTTCAACATACCCCGGGTATCTCCTCGTTATCTAGCTTAACTAACCCCTAACAACGCGATCCTGCAAAGCGGTCCTACGACGCTGGTTATAAACTCGGTAAATCAACTCAGGGTTTCTCAATCTGGCTATGAGCGCGTGCGTCCACATAAAAGGGGTGGTATTTGTGACATCTGACCAATCACAAACATGGACAAGTCTACTGTCAGCAGAGCGGCATATTTTGCAAACTATAATATTAGACAAATACGAAGAAGTTAAAACACACAGTCCAGACTAAAAACAGTTGCAGCCAAATGCAGGAAGGACAGTTGGCAAAAGAAAAAAATCGGCGACTGTGTGAATGCATAAATTAACAGACTATCACTGCCCCGTCTAGAGCATGATATATCTATAATTACTTTGTGTATTCCACTCAATTAATATGTTGCTTATAGAATATATTAGAAGAACAGAAGTTTCTTCATTAATGTCTTGGAGGTGAATGTGGCGTGTATGACAATTTAACCTTGTTTCAGCTGCGTCCCGACTCCGGCGGTGTGAAACAGACTTGGGAGCAAATAATAAATAAATATAAAAATATAACATGAAGAGGTAAACTGGCTTACTTTCATATGCCAGCTGTCCTTCTTGCATTTGTCAGTTTAAATTGTGTTGTTTTTAGCCCTGGAGTAGGACTTAAACTTCTTCGTCTTTGTGTAATATTATCATATGATCTGCACACGAGCTCTGATTGGTCAGTAGGCGGTGCTTTCCTACGAGTTGATCTGGAACATAGCCTGCTCCGGAGCAGGTTAGCTGTTCAGCATAAGTTACCATGGCGATCTAAAAACAATCTTGGGTAAAAATTCTATCGAAGCGACAGTACATCAACAGAAAACAGGACAGATGTTTATCCTGAGGTAAATGGACAGCTGCCTTTCAGCAAAATACTCTTAACATACTGTAGTGTTGCAGTGAGTTCATTTTGTCTTCTGAAGTTCAGTCCAGAAATACTTTATACTTGCAATAGCTGCGATGCACGTAGCTACACTAAAGTATTTGGAAAATACTTTTCCCAAACTAATTTAATAATCATAAGAGTCGATGGAAATAACTGCAATCCCCTGTCCTGAAATGCCCATATGGTCTGTAACTGTGGCATGAGGCACTGAGAAGGTTCAGTACTGTTAGTCTGCCAGTTTGAGAGAGAGATCTGATTCTTTGGCAGACAGTTGACTATCACATATGGGAAGATCTGTAAGTGTGATTTCACACCGAGAAAGAGTGAGGATGAGAGAGACGCTCGTCCTCTGCTGCCACGCTGATGTTTGACTCTTATTTCACACAGAACATCCGAACGATGAAATCAGTTATTTGTAGAGCTGTCCTCCTGGAACAACACGTTCTTGATACTGGAAAGTTTTGGGGGAATTAGGCTTTGAATGCATCTTCTGTGTTTGTCTGTAAAAGTATGCAGCTTGGCTTTGATTCCATGAACTGGAATAGCAGCAGGCATTCATCTGCTGCCTGAAGAAAAAAAGGCTTTGTTGAAGGGTTCAGACAGAGTTTCTTCTGCTATTTATGCCATGTAAAAAAGCTAAATTTAATACAAGGGCATATTGTGTGCATGAGTATTACTGTCCTTTTGTTGTAAAAGAAAAACACTGCATTTTATTACTTGAAATATCCTCTCCTTATCAGGAACAGGGTTGGATGTGTTGTTTTCTACTTGTTTGGCCTGCTCGGGGCTCTGATAAATGATCAAGACCTCTATGTTGATCCCCCTGGCTTTTTTTTAGTTTAACACATCAGTTAGATTGATTTGTTTTCATTGGGTTTAAGCAGTGGACACACCGGAATCACTGCCATCCACTGCAGACACCTCACATCAACACAGACACGCAGGTATGAAAATGAGGCAAAAATGTATTTTTAGGTGACATTTTCAGCGAAATGCATCAAGCTCAACACCTCACATGCCTTTGCTAAAACCAGAAGGAGGTTATTGATCCCGGCCTGATGGGTAAAAGCATTCTAGTCGCACAGCGCTAGCAAAGCAGCGGGTGGTCATGGCGAGCTGTCATGCTCCACAGATCGATCAAAATTAACTGATCACCAGCAGGGTGATCGAACCACACTCTAAGGAAATATTATTTATATATATTTAGCGACTATGCCTTAGAACTTAAAAGTGATGCAAGACTTCCTTGCGACTCTAAATTGCTGTAACGTTACAAGACTACAGCGGGGGAAAGCTCATTGCAGTATGGCGTAAAGGTACATTTTGAAGGGATGAAGTCTGGTAGTCTATCGGGGCAGCTGCTCTTCCTCCCTCGCGGTCACAACAACAAGCGGCCGTGGAAGCTAACGTTAGATAAAGTTCGTTTCAAATTTGAATCTGTCATATGAGCAATATTGTATTGACTTTTGGCGTTACGTTTCAGACTGAGGACTAACCGCTAACGTTAGCTGGCAACCAGCAACAAGCTATTTAATAGAGAGCCGTCAAAGGTGTAATGTTAATGTTCACCTGCCCGACATAGAAAGAGCTGCTGTGCGATCGGTTGTACTAATAACAAGACCAAAATCTAAGTCTCCAGTTTTATATTAACGTTATACCTGTTGAGGAATCACTAAGGGAAAAGTGTCTGGCGGCGCCATCGAGAGGGACTCACGGAACTTGAACTCCGACCGGAGTGTCAACCAAACAGACCCCGATCCTCCAAGTCAAATCACACTTACTGTATGTCTGATCTAACGTTCAGAACAGGTGATAATTAACAAATCTCATACAAATATGTCATATGATAATGGTATCTGGTGGTCGGAGTCTGCAGTGGTCTAGTATAGTCAACAAGAATGTACAAACAATGTGAAATTTACATTGATTACAGTGACAGCCAAAGCAGTTTTGCCCCCTGAATGCGCACGCATCCAAGTTGGTATACAAGAAACCCGTCTATTATTTCAGACTTGAAAGCAGTTGGATTGTTCTACTTCATCCCTGCACCCATCTTGATGGCAGATATTATACAGCGTAAAAGGGAAAATCTGGTAGTTGTGGCCATCGTTTCAGCTGTCCGTTGTGATAAAATACTCACCAGAGTAATTGCTGAGATCTGGGAACACGACAAAATCACTATAATGAAGCCCGGAGCGGTCAGACAATCAGGCAGGTTGTAAACAACTTTGCCACATTATCTTAACCACTTTATTTGGAGAAAAACTTGAAGTGAGTTCAACTGAAATATCACAGGAAAATCTGTGTGAAAGCAAAACTACGGCAAGTACAGAAGGTCAATTTTGAACCAGGTCTGTAAACTGCTCACAAGTTTGGTAAATCATTCTATTGTTCTCCTTCGTTTTCTCTTCCAATCACAGTAAGTTTGACCAACTTAAGGGTGTGTTTAAAACCTGTACGACTGTCTTGACTGCTTGTGTTTCTTGCCCCCCAATCTGACTTCTTTTTAGCCTTGCCGTGTTCCAAGATCTCAGCAATTATCTTGGTGAGTAAAATGCTATTATAACCAATAAAAATGATGACCAAACCAACGACAAAAGAGATTGTATGAAACGTTACATATCCAGAACATAAATGTTTAAAGACACGCCTGCATTTTGGAAAGCATGCAGGTGCTTGAGAAGCACTTTAGACCTAAACAAGCACTTTGGCAATTAAATCCCTCATGCAGGCTCAACTGTGCCAGAATGGAAACTTACCCAAAAGAGAAAGTTGAAGGCAAACAGGAGGTATTTCATGCAGACGGTTCCACATGTTTCCTTTTTCTCCTCATAGACCCCCATGCTGCAAAAGACAGTAGATTTCAGGTCAGTTATGACAATAACAAACAGTAGGAGTTATTTTTAGTCAACAATAAACTCAACTTAAACTTATGATCAAGAACTAAGATATGTTGCTTTCTCACAAAAGGAATGTGTTGGTAAAAATAAATGTGACAAACATGACTCTTCTGGTGACTGTTACTAATTGCTCCAGCAGCGTTGAAAGATATCCCGATTCCAACATGGCCATATGGAACAACTCTAATACAACAAATATGCTTAAAAGTAGGATTTGGCGGCATCTGGCGGTGAAACTTATATCACCGTGTTGGTGTTGTTCCTACAACATCATCATTAATGTTGCTCCAGGGCCATCATTGCGACTAACCAATCACGTTGTTGTGCTGTCATAGCACCGCGACTCGGGCAAGGAGGGTGAAAAGAGGAGATGTCATGCGTCATCAACGTGTCGCTCATGTAACATTACAATATGCCCGCGTTGAGTGTTTTTTATGGTCTTTCTTCCCGAGGAGAACTACGATGGCTGACAAGAAAACGTAAATGGCTCTCTGTAGAGCCAGTGTTTGGTTTGTCCATTCTGGGCTACTGTAGAAACATGGTGGACTCTGTGAAGAGGACCCGCTCCCTATGTAGATATAAACGGCTAAAATAACGAAAACACAACGATTCTCATTTTCAGGTGATTATACACTAAAGAAAACATACTTATTAATATTATATTCCATTTCTGCCAATGGATCCCACTAAATGGTACACAATGCCCTTTAATTAAAGTTCAATGCAGGCTAGTATTTGGCACAGAGGATACAGAATTAGAGCTTGAAGTAAAAGCCAACCTTCCTTTTAATGGCAAGGTGCTTTTAACAAATGAGATGTTACAGGGCTAATGCAGCACACGGGGGAGGAGGCATTAGATCAGCAGTGTAGGCAGAATCAGTGAGCTGAGTTATTACATGTGTATGCAGAGAGATCCATGACTAAGCACTGAGTAGGAGCTGAGAGTCGGCCAAAGGCTGGAAATTATAACCACCCGCTTCCCTGGTGCCTGGTATCTACATCCAACGCTTAACGTCTTCTTTTAACAGCAAACTTATATTTTCAGCAGGGTGTGTTTCATAAATCAAGTGAATGACAGCAAATTTTAAAAACTTGTACTTAACATTGAATGGTTAAAAATGTGACAGATTGACACTTGTCCAAACAATCTCTGTATTTAACCCGCAGTAATGGACACCTTGTTAAAATTTGACAAAGTTTTCACCACAACAATGCCAAACACGACTCTCGAGTTTGCAAGATTTATACATCCCATCACAGAACATATCTTGCTACTGTATTTGCTGCCTTCGTGTAATCTTTGTTCCAAGCCTCACATCCTTTTTTTTTTAACCCTACAATTTTCTTGGCTCACTTGCCAGTCAAGCCCAGACTCGCCGTCCGCTGACTGCCTCTCATCAAACTCTTCCTCCCCTCCTGACTCTCCCGTCTGCACCCCCACACCCACAGCTACTACTGTCTATTCAGATGAGTGCACTCTGCATGAATGAGTGAGTCTGTCTGGTGACCATCTGCTATAGTGGGACCACTTAGCGTGATCTTGTTAATTAAATTCAAACAACACTGAACTGACAACTCCAAGATTTTAGAGCTGGATAGGAAACAGCTGAGTCAAGACAGGAATTTCGTAGGGCTGGGACGATTCGCCCGATTCGATATGTATTGAAATTTTTAAGTATTGCGATTCGATATTACGTTTTATTAAAATTAGTGGTATTTTCTTTTTAATGTATAAGGGACATGTCATGTTTTATACTTCTGGTGAATCCGATCCAATCAATTTCATTTCAATGTATGTATTTTGTATATACAGTTCCCCTTTGTTAACACCTTATTTTGAAAAACGGACGTCGTCAAACTTCAACGTCAATACTTCCGCTAACTTCGCCAAGTCCGTCGCTAGCTCTCCCGTCAGCTCCGTTCTCTTTATACATCCATGGTCAACTCCATCGGGGCTGTTTGAATGCATTTAACATAAATGTCAGTATATGGGTGCTCTACAGTCGTAGCGTCGGCCCATTTGACCACGGAGATGAGAGTAACGGCTGGCTTGACCGCACGTTACCGCGATACAATAACGTTTCCTGTCCATGACAGAGTTAGCCTGCAGCTTTAGCCATGATGTCTAGCTCTGCTTTTCCTGGAAATATGTGAAACCCAAAGTGTTTCCATACTTTACTGGATGTGTAGTGTTCACCGCTTTGGATTTAACATGTGAGGGTACAGCTTGTATCCATGCAGACCCTCCGCCGTTTTCTACTTTCTAATTTCAGCTCGCTGCGACCGGCTGCGGTTTGTTTTGGTTGAAGGATACGGAACGGATATAATGTTGAAGAACAATTGAGTTCCACAATTATGTTTTAGCTTTAGTTTATTCTAGGATGTGATATCTTTACTGGGCACATTAAACGCCTGGTAAGCCGAGATACGTATGACACCTGTCTGACACACTCACCATAAATTTCAGTAATGGCTGTCTCGTCTACCCTAAGAGATTACAGTGGTGAAATACCTGGAACAGGTCCAGAAAAGCTTTTTTTAATCTATATAAGCAAACAGATTTATGTAAGTGTTGGATACGTTGCCGGTTTAGAGAAGGTGGATGTTCTTTTCAGGCTTGTTTGAGGGGGGAAATGCTAAATTATTGCAGTTTTGAGCACAATCCACCAGTTTCAGGCTATATCATCAAACAAAGATTTAAAAAAACTTAAATTTTCATCTTCAAGTTGTCATTATTAGTTTTATGTGTTATTAGCAATGATCAATGAGTAATAACTTAGATTAAGTTTAAAATAAATCATCACTGGAAGCAGTGCATTGATGCTTGTGGCATTTCTCTTGTGTTTCTTTATTTGTTTTTTTCTGTAAAACAGGATGCTGAAAATGAATTGGCAACGATAGAGTGCTCCAGGGATGACATATTTTTGTAGGCCAACCAGGAAGTTAACATCGCCCTGGTTCCCAATGCCTGTGGGATTTATCCATTGGGTTTTGGATTATTGCAGAAAATAAGCTCTGTGGCAAACAAACGTTTATGATACTAACACGTTTTGTTCAGCAAGATGACCTTCACAAATGAACACCACTTTTATGATTTTTAAAGCGTGAATGCAGTTGCCAGAAGTAAAAAGCTAACGTTAGGCTATATACGAACTACACCGCGGTCGCATGAGCGCGAGTAACAACGAGGCTGTAAAGGTGGACGGCTTGCTGTGATGATGTTTAGTAGTCTCATTTAGCTGCTTGTTAGCAACCGCCTTTTTTAAGACACAGTAATGCTTAAAAAGTGGGATAGTTATTGATGTATTTTATATGGAAGAAGAAAACGTCAAATTCTCTTAAACTTGTGTTAACCACAGATCTTATTTCAGGCATCTAACTAAAAACCCATTAACTTTGTGACAAGGGAACCGGAAGTGCTAAAATTTCCGGGTTTTAGGACTCATTCCTGTAGCACTCTATTTTGATAATTGATTAACCGTTTTGAGTCTGGTTCTAGCTTCTGCAATATGATTAATTGCTGGTTTTCTTGTTGTTCTTCAATTGTAAACTCAATACTTGGTTGTTGGTTGTACAAAGCGAGACATTTGAAGATGTGATCTTGGACTCTGCGAAACTGTGATGGACACTGTTTTCTTACATTTTATGATAAAACAATTAAATTGAGAAAATAATCAGCGGTGTAATCAAAGATTAAAACAAGTGTTAGTTGCAGCCCTACTTTAAATCATATCACACAGACTGCAGGCAACACCAGGCTGTAAATAAACACACACAACAGAGACAACTCCCAACATTTCATTTCAATTGGACTTCATACTACATCTGCAACTGGATTATCTAATTTGCCATAAAATTTTATTTTATTGGGGGGCGGGTGTGTCGGAAATCCAGCGTATGAGCAAAACAAAAGTAGAATCCTGCATTTTGTCATTTATTTTATTTATCCGAGTCAACAAGGATCTTCTTTAGGTCTGAGCTATTAAAATTTGATTTGCAGAAACCTTTTTATAATGTATTCTTTTCCCCCATTGAATTGTTTATTTGAGGTGGCAAGCGTCACAGATCCTGATTCAGATCCCCTCCTGGTAGCAGACAAGGACCTAAATAACGGTCACACTCATTAAATAAATGACATCTCCTGTGTGAAATAGTCCCTCTGATTGAAAACACCTCCACTGTAAAACACTGCAGGAAACACTACTTTTACTGGAAGTAATTTGATTTGAATGTGAGTATATGAGATTAAAGCAACCAGTGTGAACACAACCTCTCATCTGTCATCATGACTAACTATTGCTGGAACCCACTTCTGATTCAAATGAGTCACTTTCTTTTTGATCCATCACACCTGTGGCATTTATTACCTGACTGGAAAAACACCAGGTTGTTTGATTGATGCTACGTAAAACTTACACTAAAACTTGTTATTAGTAGCTAGTCAGTAACATTATACTACCTATAGCTAACACTGACTACAAGGAAAAGTTAAGCTAGCTAAACATCTCCATTAGCAACCGTCCTAGCAACGGCTCAGCTGTAACACCACTGGACACTAGTTAACGTCCTCTTGTAAAGGGTTTCACTTCACAATAACCATCTATAAACCTTGTTTTAATAACACAGGGTCACCTCCATCACGTATTAATGTACAGGACTAACGTTTCACCACATAAAAATCACAGTTTTGTGTGTTCCTCGATTTTTTCGGGCATCTTCTCGCCAGTGTAAGCTAACTAACGCTAAAGTTAAACGTCTTTCACTGCTGTGGTGGAAAAATACACCTATTTTATCAAGATGACCTGCTCTTAACAGACGGCTTCAACCTGATAAAAGCCTCAGTGATAACCGAGCTTTCATAGGAAGCGACTAAATGTCTCGGCTGTATGGTAAAAAGAGGATAATGCTGCCAGGTTGTGTGGTGACTGCGACACCGCGTGAGGAGCTAACAGCTCAGAGCACTTCCTGCTTTCACTCACCTGACGTCTCTCTGATTCTTCTGTCGATATAAAGCCACGAAATGCGTTAAAAATAGTCCTAAATGTCGTCTGTTTCTTTCCACTTTCCTCGGGTAAAGGTGCTCTCCGACAGCCGGTTGAATGTGGAGGCCAGAGGAAATCAAAATGCTGAGCTGACGGACAGACTGAGACTGGAGCTGCTGTGACTCCACCCCGGGACACCTTGGATGATGCAGGGAATGTTTTCTCTGTCCCGGGGCAACGCTTCTTCTGTGATGCTAGCAGAGACACAGTACAGGGAGAAAACACACAGAGAGAGAGAGAGGAAGAAAAGTACTTTTTATATATATATAGGAAAAATATATATATATAGGAAAAATATATATATATAGCTATAGGAAAAATATGTATATAGGAAAAAAAATATATAGGAAAGAATTCTTTACAAAAATTAACAGAGACACGGAGAAAACGCACAGAGAGAGAGAGAAAGAAAAGTAGTTTATATATATAGGAAAAAAATATATATAGGACAAAATATATATATAGGAAAAAAAATCTTTACAAAAATTAAATGTAAACTCCAAGATTTTGATTTCCTCTCTGACCAAAATAAAATACAACATCTACTTGGAGAAAATAGTGTCATCGTCACAGAAGCTGCAGGATATGTCAGTGAATGTCACAGCCTAAGAGACAACCACAACAACACATAATAGATGTAACTCACACTCTGCCTTTTATTTACTCCTCTACTTCATGGTTTGTTTGTTTTTTTTGTTGTTTTTTACATTTATCCTTTGATATTGCAATATATTGTTATTAATTGTTTTTATTTGTTTGTTTGTTTTATTGACACAACAAACATTAATTAATTCTTTATTGTTTTCTTCCATTTACATGCATGCTCTTTTTAAATATCTATATATTGTAATTTGCTTAATGAATTGTATATAAGTATATATATGTTTTTGTTTTTATTTTGTTCTTTTTTTTATTAATTATTGAATTGACGCTTTGGCAATATTGTTCACCTGACAGTCATGCCAATGAAGCAAATTGAATTGAATTGAAAAAATTTAAAGAAAAATAAGCATGTTTCCATGGATTTTTGTGTATTTTGATCATCTTCAAATCACAAAAAGTACCGTATTGATTTAGGGTTTTTATGCCAACCATCAGCATATTACAGTAGCAATTATATGTTTTATTTAGTCCCTAAATTTCTATTCAATTTGAACTCGAACATTATCAAAAGGTTGATGGACAGTAGTAGTAGAAGTCCTAAGAGTGTAGCCTATATCAGTGTGTAGGCTAAATATTTCAATACTAAGTAAAGTTCCTGCATTCAAAATTGTAGCCTACTTCAGTAAAAGTACAAGTATTAGTATTAAAGTACTTAAAGTATAAAAAGTAAAAGTGCTCATTATGAAGACTATAATAGCCTATTACATTATATTATTCAATTATCATCAGTGACAGTGGTGGAAAGCAACTAAGTAGGCATATATTTACTCAAGTACTGTAGGCCTACTTAGCCTACTTAAAGCAGCAGTGGGTAGAATTGGAGCAAATATGATTAAAAAGGTTATTTTTATAAAACTGTCTCTATATCCTGACAGTAGTGCATGAGACAGGTAATCTTAAAAAAATCATGTGCCTCTGTGTCCTCCGGTGTCTTCCGGTGTTGCTAATGGCATCAAGATTTCACAGACCGGAGGAAAACAACCAATCAGAGCCGAGCTGGAGTCTGCCGTCTCTGAGCAGCTGCCAATAACTCGTGAACTTCGATTAGATGGTCAAACCAGGCAGCGCTGATCAAATATGGATCAATATTCTGTTACTGTAATGCCTATTTTTTGCCTTAAATGTTTTCAGAAACATCTTGTAGTGTACTGTTTAGCTGTAAAATGATAAAGTTTGTGACCCAGCAGCCATGTTAAGATCTGCTGAGGAAATACCAAGCACCGCCCACCAGCGGGAGCACAGCCAATAGGAACGCTCTCTCTCTGAAATGACCTGTGATTGGCCAAAGTCTCCCGTCACGGGCTAGATTTTCTAAAGCCTGAAAACAGAGTCATGAGGAGGAGCAGAAGTCTAGTTATCTCTCAGAAACACTTGAACTACAATATGCTGAAAGGTTATTATGGAATTTTTACCCAATAATGCCAAAAACTTTCTGCCTACTGAAGCTTTAAGTACACATTCGAGGTACTTTGTATTTTACTTGAGTATTTCCATTTTCTGCTACTTTACACTTCTACTCCACTACATCTCAGAGGTAAATATTGTACTTTCTACTCCACTACATTTGTCTGACAGCTTCAGTTACTTTACAGATTACAGTTTTTACCCCCTTCCTGTCCATTGAAAACCACTTATCTCCAGATGTGCTGATTTTGAAAGTTTATGATAAACTGAAGGATGAAGTGTTTCTTTATGTGTTGAGAAAATCCTCCTACTTCTTAAGCTAAATAAACTATTTAATTAATCAACTGGAAAATGCATCGTCACAAAGCTGAAAACAGAGCTGTTTTTCTGACACCATGAAACGTTGACTTTTTACAGATACGTGGTTCTCCCAGGACAAGGACGCTACAAACACATGATGATCTTATAGAATTTGATGCATTGCTGTATCAAACTAGCCAACACTATATAAAGGAGTTAAAGCAGTAAAATGTAACTAATGCAGCAGTAATATTAATCCAGAAACATCAGATATAGTAAAATACTGTCAGGGACCATTTTACTGCACAATCAATACTTTTACTTGAAGTACTTTGACTACATTTAGCTGAAAATACTTACATACTTTTACTTAAGTAAGGTTTTGAATGCAGGACTTTTAGTTGTAGTGGAATATTTTCAGTGTGGTATTAGTAGCCTGCTTTTACTGCAGTAAAGGATCTGAATACTTCTTCCACCACTGATTAGTGATGCAGTAATGTGTGCATCACTTTAATGTTGCAGCTGGCAAAGCTGGAGCTCATTTTAATGACTTTATATAGCCAAGCTGGGTAGCTTGTGAATTCCCCCTCCTAAAGTCTTATTTTATCTTAGCCTATAATACATATTGAATTTGTTTATATTTTGTATTATTAATCTGAACCTGCAGTAACTAGTAAAGTTATCAAATAAATGCAGTGGAATAAAAAGTACAATACTTCCCTCTGAATTTTAGTGCTGTATATGTATAAAATAAAATGGAGATACTAAAGTAAAGTAGGCCTACAAGTACCCCAAACTTGTTCTCAAGTACAGTAATTGAGTAAATGTACTTAGATACTTTCTATAGCAATATACTATTGTAGTTTAAAGTATTCTTACCCTCCCCAAAATGTTATTCATTATATGTTAATGTTAAATAAATAGCAACAGTAAATAACTATGTAACATTAATTTTGAAAAGTGATATACGGGTAAACTTTACTATAATATTAATATTTGTGCATGTGAAGTAAAGTTGTGTTCTAGAAAAAGTTGAAGAAACATTTGTCCAGGCAGAGTGCTCCTATACAGTACTGGATAATTAAACACCGTCCTTTGAGCCTTCATTAATCAGTAAAGACAGTATTCATTGGAATTAAATGAATATAATCCCACCAGGCTCAGCAGCACCACGCTGCAGCACGTTCAATCATAAAGAGGGAATGGTAGTCTACTCAAATCCTAAAACAGATTATAACTCTAGTGAAAAGGTCCTACATTAAAAATGTCTACATATGTACCATTCACCAATCTAATTCAGTATGAATTTATTAGAAATTACATGTACCTAAGTTTCAAAAGTTAGATTCTTCCTGGTTCCAGACCTCTGAACTGTTGTCCAAACCTCATCACTTTTTTTCAGCAGTTCAAACAGTTGAAGTTAAATACATGTTTATAATCACTAAATAAATTATAGTTAAATTTAGTTAGTTAAATAATTGATGCTATGAAACAAAAGTGTTAATTCTGTCTAAATATCAAACACATTTTAGGGGAAAGTTTCTCTATGATGTAAAAAGTTCTAAAAAAGGTCTCTGCTTTAAGGTTTTGTTGTTGGTTAATTTGTGTTACCGCAGGTTAGTCAGCTCCTTCTTTCAGCTAACTCAAACTTTAACAATAATAAGAGCAGTGGAGAATAATGTGCAACATCTCTTTTCTTTTTAAATTAATTATGTAAATATTTCATTTAACACTTCACTGAATAAAAGAAGCATTCAAATTACTACTACTACACATTGCTCTATTAACTTGGTGACCTATATTATGGACCCTGATGGACTGTCATGTCATTTCATATTCTTAAACGACATCAGATTTAATCTAATTACAAAACAACTACTGACCCTGCTGGCCCATGGAAAAAGCCCCTTGAGACAAATCTATGATTTGTGATATTGGGCTATATAAATATAATTGACTTGTCGAGACGGTGATCGCAGAGCAGTTGCACACTTAACTAAGTTGTTAATACAACTTTGTAGGCCTAAGTATTTGACAAGTCAGTATTAGAGTAAATGCACTGTAAAAAAAATAAATTAGACCTCCTTTCCTGCACAGGTAGATGGTTCAACATTGTTTTGTGTATGTGTGTGTGTGTGTGTGTGTGTGTGTGTGTGTGTGTGTGTGTGTGTGTGTGTGTGCGTGTGTGTGTGCGTGTGTATATGTGTGTGTATATGTGTGTGTGTGTGTAGTAATGCACATTCACCACTAGATGACAGTGTTTTTTTCTGGCTCTTCTCCAGATATCCTTCCTAGAAGCATTACCGTAATCTTGAATGGAAATGTGACTGAAAAGCTCAGACAGCATCCATTTATAACACTTTATCATTTGCTCATACGTATACAACCTTAACCTGTTGTAATAAATCAGTCAGTCCACAGTGGAAAAAAAACAAAAATGGATTTTACAACATTATTTTTTGGAGGCATTTAAGTTTATTTAGTTTTTTTCAAGCAAGAAAACTTCATATCATATCAGGGTAACAGGAGTAGACATTATTACTAGTTGTAGGAAATTAAAGATGAGTTAAATAAATAAAAATAATTAGCACATATTCAGGGATAGGTGGTTGCAGATGATGGATGGATGGATGGATGGATAAAAATGAAAAGAAAACATGTCAGGAAATGTTTGGCTATATGCTTGAAATCTAAACAGGCACTCCATCGATCTTTGTTTACTCATAGGATGCAATCTCTACCAATGTATCTCCCAATTTTTCAACATTATCTTTTAATACTAAATTTAGTCAATAGCTACGGTATGCTGTTGTTAAGGTGCATGTAAACAATCTAACCACAATAAAAAATGTGATAGGGTAGCATAACTCAGGTTTCAAAATCAAGGAGGACAAAATACTAGCATTTCCACATTTTTTATGCTTATTGGACTCTGGGTCTAGCACTCCACC
>CAKALU010037202.1:0-17845 GCA_916700995.1 Hozukius guyotensis | reverse complement strand
ACTGCGTCCTTTCGGATTTTAGACGCCGTTATGCTCGAGCCCCCCCCGGTACCCATGGTACCTGTAATACAGCAGAAAAACAAGTTCTGTCATGTTTTCATAATTTTGGCATTAACCTGGAACCAAAGTATTGGTTCTCGTGACATCCCTAATCCAAAGTAACCAGTATGTTGTTTCTGGAAAAGGATGTTGCTGTTGAGTTTTCCTAATTTCATTTTTACAGTCTTTGAGCTTCACAAACAAAATTTCATTCACTTCTTTGCACTGGCGTGGCGACAGAAAACTCAGATGCTGATATCTGGCACAAAACAAAACTGCATGGCTAGATACCACTAGAGGTAAATGACTAAGTATCTTTTTTTGTGATTTGTGTGGACCGACCCTTTAAAAAGGAAATAGATTTTAATAGCTTTGGCAGCTGCTCCAAACTCTACAGGATACGTGCACTCTGCAACAGAATGTACAGGCCTGTAAAAGCCAAATCAAAGTCTAATAATCGGAAGGTGGCCTTCAAGCAAAGTGCCAATTATTTTAAATTGCTCCATTAAAGGCAGCAATCACAACTGTCATGTTAGCATTTGGACATTATGGCTCACTTCTGGCGGCTGGAGTTCACGTGGGTGTAACTGCAGCGTAATAAACACATGTAGATTTTATATAACCTCGTGAAACAAATGATTTTGTTTGCTGACTGCTTGCCATAACACATAACTGACTGACAACAAAAAAAGCTAGACATTTTCTCACTTCAGCGGAGAGAACAAAGCCCCTCGCTGTTTTTCCTCCTTTTAACAGGTGAGTGCTCCAGCTATTAATTTGTGTAGGGCCACCTACTTTAATTGGTCTTAATCTGGAGTGAGTGGCTTTGATCTCTCTGACAGTTTGACTGCATTAGCACGAGTGTGCAGGCTAATCCTTTGCGTAGCTTGTTCTTTTGGCGCAGTCAGAGGCCTGTCCAGCGATAATATGTCAGCTGAGGGATAAGCCCTCATCAAACAACCAGGTCTAAGCTTCTGGAAAATGGGGGTTGAAGGGCCACCATCATGCTGTGCTTCAAACAAAGATGGAGACGTAAAACAACTCCGTCTTGCAGTTTGTAACCGTTAGATCAAACCCCAAGAGGGATACTTTCAAGGTTTTCAAGGTTCGTGTCCTTTTATGCAAACTTGTTGTTGTGTTTCGGCGTCTTATGTCCTGTGACCGACCATTTACTGCTCTGTATTCAACACTATTACACGGTCTTCTAACCTCAAGCGAGCCCCGGGATCATCTCACCACTGTTCATACTATCACCACATGCATGATCTACATGTCCAAACAGTGGCTTTATCTCTGCCGTGTCATCTTATTAGGAAGTAACAAGCGTATGAAGTGTTTGTCCTGAACTCGAGTTGAACCCTCATGAATTATGATAACCATCTCAAAGTCAACAATATCTGCTTTCAGGAGAGGAATAGAGAGATAGTGTTTGAAATGAAGAAAATAGCAGCACTTGTGCTTCACCCAGTGATTATATCACACATCATGGTGATTTACTTATCACGACGGGCATATCTCGACTTCAGTGGGTCTTTTGTTTTTGTGTTCTGTGATGGAGGAATGTCAGCTGAGCTTTATTCAGGGTTGCATGTGAAAACGCCAAATATATCAGTTAATGCTAATTCAAAGAGGATATTTAGAAGGCAAATGGGTTCACAAAGGATATTGTGTTCATGAATCAGTGTAAGAATCATTGTTTTCTCCACTTTTACTGCCTTTTAAATTCAGTTGTTTTTAGTATTTTGGTGAGCATTGACATTTATTGGCTCCGTTTCTTCTTTTACTTTTAAGTCGCTGAGCTGAGTCAAATGTGTGTTTTTGAAAATATTGTCTTTGAATATGTATATAATTTGAGCTATGAGCTAGCCACAGGATAATGGATATTTATACCCATGCAGAGTCGCCTCCGTTCACTTGTGGTGCTTCTGTTGCCTCACTGAGTGACAAGCTAACAGGTGACCTCAGATTTGTTGTTGTGGTAATGATATTGCAGCAAATAGCCTCACCTTCATCCACAAGTTTTATAAGGAATCCAAAATGCTTTGACAAAATACTTTTCAGATGATTTTCTGTCATGTCCACTCAGCATGACACAGTGGTTTCCTCCAATATGTGTTAACGAAAGGTGACAGCGCATTTTATGATTGTCCCCCGCTGGAATATAAGGCCAGCCGGTTGTGCTAATGCACTGTGAATTTTGAATTCAAACAGATACTTACAGATCAGATATTTAAAAGAATAATTCCACATTTTGGGACACTTACTGGCTTACTTGCTGAGACTTAAATGTGACAGGATAGGACTCTCATATCCGTGACAACCAGTGGAGACTTCACTTCGTCACTTCTCTTGGCCAAAAAGACACCACAACCTCATTTTTACACTTCGTTTTTTGTACAAATAAACAAATGGAAGGTGCGGAAGGTGGATTATTTTACCTTCGGAGAGCGCCAGGCTAGCTGTTTCCCCCTGCTTCCAGTCTTTATGCTAAGCTAAGCTAACCGCCTGCTGGCTCAAGCAGGCGGTTACATATTTAACGTACAGACGTGAGAGTGGTATCTATCTCCTCATCTAATTCTCAGCAATAAGCATATTTCCCCAAAATGGCAGTTACGTTACCTACATTTGAAAAGGTTGCATGTGTCTATGATGCTTGAATAGGTCAAACTCTCCAGTATTTCACAAGAAAATCAAGTATTTACAAAAAGAAAATCACAAAAAAAAAACTAATTTTGTATGATAGTAATATGTTCTTTCTTCCTTTTTCCCATCTTGTTTATTATAATTTTCAACCCCTCAGATTTATCTTGATCCCCCGGTTGGAAATCACTATATTAACAGACATTTGACAGGACTTTTGATTATGTATGTTTACAAATTTATATGTGAAAATACCCAAATTTGGGTTGTCGAACAAATTCTGTATAATATGTTGTATTTTAACTGCCCTATCCAAATCTTCTCAGCTCACTGCCTCGACACACTGGAGGCCACCTGTAAGTGGTCATCTGGTTTCATTTTTATTAGGGGCCATTTGGCCGATCTGTCATCCATCACAAAATAGCAAAAATATTCGGCACACCAGGGACACCGTTGGAAGGTGACTCGCCAGTCATGGGCACAAGATAAAGATTAATCAAATGTTATGTGTACTATCACCAGCTGGCAGCACCAGCCTCTAAGCCTTTGAGTGAGTAAGTCCACAGAGAGGCCCGTGGCACAGCTGAGTTTGTCTTGTAAAAGTGCAGCTGTCCAAGACATGACAGCTACAGCATTAGCAGGGCCATTAAGAGGTGTAGAACATTTCCAGGGAAACCATTTGAAAAATGACAACCCCCGGCACTGCTGAGATATTAATTATACGCAGCACCCGTGGAAAATAAGCCAAAACAGTTGGTAAGACAAAAGACGCCTTGTTTTCTCACAAGATGCCTTGTTTGTGCATCCAGCATTTAATAAGAAATAAACAGCAGACGGAAAGAGAGAAAACTAAATTCTAACTATTGCCAGCAGCAAGCAGTCTTGAAACACGGATGACCGGAGTAATGACTAACTACCTATCGGCTCATTTTCCAAAATTAACCAAGAATTCAGTGTGAGACTTAGAAACGATTCCTGAGGAGAAGAGCTTTAAAGCAGCCTTTTCTTAAACAAATTGCTCTCAGAAAAAAAGTAGATACCAAATGAATTTCTCCTGGGAGTGCTTCAGTACTGAAATTCAAACTCAATGTAATGTTTGATAATGTTGTCCTAGACTACAAAATGTCCAGAATGAATTGCAGGAAAACATACTATTTGTACACTAACTTGAACAAAGCTTTGTCCAACAAAATCATTGGTGCTGTGTGTAAGAAAACTAACGTTTCAGGACTTTTATTGCAAGGTAGTAACAACTTTATTTTGGGTTTGAATGTGCAGCAGATCAATTTGAAAAACACTGTTAATAAATTCAACAGACCCCAGGGAAAACGACACACATTCACACAAATTCCAACATCGCTAGCTGATAACCTGGTAATAAAGTGCCAGAAAAGACATCTGGATGCTGCAGATGTGCAGTTTCCTTTTAGTCTGTATTGGTATTGATCCCCTGGCTATTAAAGGGGACAAGTTATGCTTTTGTGCCTTTTCCCTTTCCTTTAGTGTGTCATATAGTTTTTTGTGCATGTAAAAAGTCTGCTAAGTTACAAAGCCCAAAGTCCACGCCTAAGGGAGTTGTCTGCCCCACAGAAACACTGTTCCTGAACTGCCTGAAATGCTTGCTTGAAATCCTGCCTTCTTTTCCATAACATGGTGATGTCACCAAGTAACACATTTGCATAATATCTGCCTAACAACTAGTTTGGCACACCCTCAAACAAAGCTAGTTTGAGCGGAGCTGGAGCGGAGTACGAAGAGTTTGATTCGGTTGACCAATCACAACTGAGTGGGCCAAGTGACCAATCAGAGCAGACTGGGCTTTCCGGGGGGCGGAGCTCAAACAGAGAGTTTCAGACAGAGGGTGAAAAGAGGTGCTGCAGCACTGCCGATATGAGAAAAATAAAGCATTTTTTGAACATTAAAGCATGTAAATATATTTTAGTAGAAACCCAAAATACAAGTATGAACCTGAAAACAAGCATAATAGGTCCTCTTTAATTCTTCTGCTGCTATGTGCCATTTTGAGAGCATAGGAAACCTGTAAAACAAATCACAACATGCTTGTCAGGTATACGCGATAAAAGGACAGCTCAGGTGTGCAGGTTGTAAAGTTGACGTACAGATTTTGGGTAAAAGATGAGTCATTTAGTCATAAATCTGCCTCGTAAAGCAGCTCTCCGTTTCCTCTGTGATGTTGTAAAAGAAGAGCAGTAGAGGTCAGGAGGAAGCTGAACTTGTTGTACAGGATATGGACACAGTGTTCCCTTCACAGAATAAAGCTTAAACCTTTTACAAACGAGATATTTTCATCCCTTTATGCAGAAAGCAGTTTCATAATGACTAAATCTGCCTGTAGTGTTAATTGGGGATTAATTTGCCATGTTTTCAGTAAGTTGATCGCATTAACAAGGATCCAACAAGGTGCCTCCTAATTAAAACCGCAAGTCCCTGAGAGTGTAATAATTCCCATAAGAATAGTCCATTAATTGGTCATAACTAAACCCTGTGTAGAGCTGATTACTGCGACGGTGGTCAGACTAGTTTAAACTCTAAAACTATTTTGTATATATAGGAGCTATTTCCTGTCCTCTCCTCAAGGGAACGAGAGGGAACTGATGATGGCCACATAATGTCTATTCACAGTGGCTCATAAATAAGGAGCTGCCCCTGAGTGCAAACTCTGTTTATTATAGCCGCCCGAACCTCCGTGCCAGCCCTTGGAGTTACTTATGCAGATAAATGCAGTACCATTCATCATCACTTCTATTCATAAATAGCCAATAACTCATCTCTCTCCATATGGAAGATTAGACCTTGGAAATGTGACTTAAGCACAGGAAGTATTCAGTTCATGAAAAACATGAGTGATCACACTCACAGCCATCTCCCCTTTACTCATTATATCTTATTCTACATGTCATTTCCCTGCTCAGCTCTCATCTGCGAGGCTCATAACGAATCGTATACGCGAAGCTTCTCGGTGGTATGCTGACTGAGAGCAGATGAGGTGTTTTTTTGTCTTACTGTAGTGTGCTGGTTTGCAGAGAAGAGGCCACAGAGGTGCATAGACTGATGAGAAGGGATGATATATGTAGCGCCTGTGTCCCAGCTCTCCTCTGGCCCATTGTCATTAATCACGGCCATTAGGCTCCCCCTCCACCGCCGCTCGCCTTGTCTGCGCCCGGCCATCACAGCCTCCCTTTTGTCTCATATCCATAAAGGGAAAGGCCGTATACTTTCACCTCGCCTCCCGCTGCAGAGATACAGGGGATGCTAAAAAGGGTGCTAGCATGTGTTCTGGGGATTTAAAAGTCATAATTTATCTCATTATGGCATCGTTTTTGTTACTGTGAAGCAGAGGTGTTTAATCCTAAAGTTCATCCTTCTGCAGGCTTCGTTTTCCACACCGATCCGCAACCGTGGCGTGATTTACTATTTTATCGTCGCATTGTTTTAATCTAAGCACTCGCATTATCATCCTCTTGTCTCTGCGAGCTAATCAGCAGTCAGAGTTGCTCTCTTCTCTTCAGCTCGGTCTTCACATCGTTAAGTCTCTCCCCCCCCCCGATCCTCCATGTCATCAAACCCAAGAGGTCTGATATGATAATATGTGTGAACTGAAATGTGAAAGCAATTCATATCACTTTCCAAGGGCTTTGAATGTTTGATTTGCATAACTAGAGAAAATGATATTAGATGGGCATATTGATTTAATTTCATCCTAGAGCGCTGTTAATTATGGTATCATAAAAGTGTCATCTCTTTATTATCGGGTTCAGAACGGGGGTTGATGGCTGGTGTTGGCGAAGTGCTCGCATTGCTACGGGAAGGCTATCATCATGATATTGTTTAGCATAATTTTACATTATGAGGCTGGGTCACGATACGCCGGAGATGTCGCTTTTTTTTTTTTTTTATATTATTATCTCTCGATCAAACTTCTTTGACTTTAAAGGATTAGCTGTATCTATTCCTACTTTGTTCTTTGATATTGCATGAATACGTCTTCTGAATGATCCGTTCTGAATGTTTTACATCTGCTTCTGCTGGCGTCTTGATTTATTATAGTCCAGTTTTAAAAGTATTACATGTTCAACATCATACGACCAGAAAGGGAGCACGTTCTTGCTTTCAAGTTGATGAGTAACATGTGTCTCGCATACGGCCTTTGTGTGTGTTTTCATACCATAAAGACTGCAATCTGTATGGGATTACGGGATACCTTTTACCCTGTATAGCTATGCATGCACGTCCTGTACACCCAGTAATGGCTACTGGGAGGATGCTGAACAAATGAAGTATCCCCTCCTCTGCTTTCAGCTGAATTCAGATCTTTACAAATGGATTCCCTGAGTGCAATTTATCTAAATGAACAGTGATCATTATTCTAGATCTAGCTCATCCTTAATGCTAGAGCACTATTGAGCAGATATCTCTTTAAACACAGCAAATAGGTGGTCTGTGCTGAGGGAAGGCTGGGTGCATTCATTACTTCTCTTCCCTCTTTTTTTTTCTTCTCAGGAACACAAAGCAGTGCATAATGTGCAATCTGATAAGTGTTCTCTTGCGCGCGCCACCCCCCCAACCCTCCTTTCCTTCATCGTCCTATACATCACTGGCCGGCTCAGCTGTGGTTTGCAAGAGGAGAACTCTGGGATTGGTGTGGCTGAAGTTGATGAATAGGCCTGCGAGGGTGAGAAACTCCAGGGCCAAGCTGTAGGTCCATCCCCGTGGCATGTGATGCTGATTGGCTTTGTCCTGTGCGGCCGCTCTGGAGAAGCGGACATTAAGATTAAGTGATGCTGTCGTGTCGGGGAGCAGTGCACTGCATCATACTGGGGAAGAGACAGCTGCGGTGGTTAATCCTTCATCACCAGGGGAGCGCTGCCAGAGCAGAGATATACAGCCAAAGATAACCCTCCATAACTTCTGCTAAAGATCAGAAACTTTGAGTTCGCATCCATCTGTCCTCAATCCTCACTTAAAAATGAGGAACGAGCAGAGGCGGTTGCCGCAGACAGTGGAAAACAAATGGAGCAAATAACATCAAGATGAGGCGAATGTTTTAGTGAGCGGTAATCCCTCTCTAACTAACGGCGAGTAAAAACCGGCCATTGTGCAGCACATACTGTAGCTCCTGTGAGTGGAGGTAGAAGAAACAAGGGCAAACAAACAGAAACCCATTTACACAGCTCCTGCAATCGCTCTCGTGTCAGCGGCTAACGGACAGAAGTGTACTTTATCACACATTCTGGGTTGTGGGAATTCCCAGTAGATGGAAAATCTAGTTTAAACAGAGAAAAAAAGCCACTCAGAGCCGAGCTAAAGTGGTCTGTATTTATGTGTCCGCGCGTGGCGTCAGCATATTTTAGATTGCTGGGTTTGCATGTTTGTTGTTGGTTTGATGTAGCTGTCATGATGTGATGGATGAACATCATCATGTAAAGAGTAAAAGGAGAGGTCTGAGCTGCTAGAGAAAGCCGACATGTTATATTGCCCAGGATGGCCTGAAAAGACATTACAGCGGGACCAGTCTCTTTCTATCCACTTCACCCTCTCCGCTGCCCAAAGCCCGCCTGCTTGAACTTTAGCATTTTACATTTTCATACCACTTGTGCTCCCACTTTTCTGAATATGGTAATTTCCCCGAGAAAGCCTCCGAGATCCTGTGGGATGATATATTTGGTATGGTGGAGGCATACCTGCAGAGAGCACTCGTGACAGTGACATATTAGTTACGGTGTCTCTTGGAATCTGATAACTTCAAATTTGCCACCTTGTTAAGTTTTGATTTATGTGATACCATTTCACTAAAGTAATTGGCCTGGCCTGTTGTAGAAAATAATCAGCCTCTCCGCAGAACAAATGCTGGGCCATGCTAATGAGGCAGCCCGAGTGCTGAACTGATGCTGCCGACTGACAGTTATTAATGATTGTTATGATATACAGACCAGTCGAGATTGGACTGAGTTGGGTGGAAAAAAGTGACATTTAAAAAATACGGCATATTGGGAAGTACTAATGAAGTAATATACTGCTAGGAAAACAATCATGTGCGTTGTCAAGGCAATGTGTAATTACCCAGCAGCCACCCTGGCTGGCTGTTTGGCAGGCAGGCTGGGGGGAGAGCTGAACAACCTGGCCGGTAATGGATGGAGCTCTGCTGGCAAGGGGCTAAAATGCACTAGGCAGTGACAGAGGTGTACAGATTGATGAATTAATTGGGTCTTTCTTGGGACATAAGGGGAACCGCTGCGGCATATGCTCGGCTTGTTACTTTGGAAAGTCTACTGACCCTGAAAGTGAAGCCATCCCACGCAGGGAGTTGTGGCATTTTTATTGCTCTTTTTCCTGGGGGGTTGAGTAGCACACACTGAAGTGTAGTCAACTGCAATTTCTTACAATTTTATAACGGTATCCTGTAAGTTTAGGGCTGTCCTCGACCAAAAAAGTTCTTAGTCGACTAACACAATTTTGTTGACTGATTAGTTGATTTAAGATCTTTGAAACTGAGTTTCTCCACAAAGAATCACATGAAAGCACCACTTTAAATCTTGTGTTTACCAGAGATGTGCTCAGAAGTTTCTTGGAGATATGTCATTCTGCATGAATAAGCACAAAAAAATGAGTAATTGACTAAAAAAAATCTTAGTCAACTAAGACCAAAACGACTGTTTTGTTAGGCATTCGGCCAGAATGAAATGATTTGTCTACTACAAGCTGCTAGCTTGACAGCTGTGAGTACTAACAATAGCCATGTTCATTGTTTACGTTCATAATGATAATTTTGGGGGAGTGGCTTTGGAGGGAGGCCTCAAGGGACGGACTGTCAGTGTTACCGACTTGGCGACTTTCTCGCAAGATTTAGGTACTTCTGGAGTTGGTGCTGCTAGATACTTTCATTGGAAACTCTGGGCTTGGTTTTTCGGATGGATCATTTAAAAAATCTAGTGTACTCTTGCTAGTTTCTCAGCATTACCGACCCTACCTTTACATTTTTGTTTTATGAATATGAAGAATCATAGTTCATTGTTTTGGCTGTCAGTTTGACAAAGTTCTTGTACACCAGGAAGTCTTGGGGTCAAGTTGTGCTCAATCTAGTTCATAAAACGCGTTGTCCGACCGCGTCGGAAATCAGAAGTGTTTATAGTTGTTCTGAGCTGCCACACTTGGAGGCAGAGTGAAAAGCCAGCCGTCATAGAAGGAGTGCAGGCGCGATATTGTTTAAATATGGGGGATAACACACTTTTTGAGTGTTATCCCCCATATTGAGTGAAATTTGTTCAAGGTTTTATTAGCCAACTGACAAAAATGTACTTAGTTGGCAACACCACGGAGAATCGATTTATCCTTTAGTTCCTTTATCAAAGCAAAATGCCAGACATTTGCTGGTTCCAGCTTCTCAAATGTGAGTTTGCTTTTCTCAGTTTTATATCATTGTGACTGGAATATCTTTGGGGTTTGGACTGTTGGTTGGACAAAACAAGCAATTTGAAGATATCACTTTTGTGACATGGGAAATTGTGATGGGCATGTTTATTATTTTCTTACAATGTATAGACTTTTGTGATCAACGGAATGATTGATAATAAAAATAATTGTAAGTTACAGGCCTAATTCTAAGCTTGGCAAAATCACTAAAACATTAGGAAATGAGTAAGGCACCAGAAGTTGCCTTTACTTCATCAACCCATTTCCCTACAGTAAGTAGTAGGTGAGATCTTTTTTCAGGCATCAGTCAGAGAAGTTGAATAACAGTGATGGATCCAAACCTAACACATGAATTGTGGATCAAAGAGTCCCATGAATGACATCACCGTCCTCCTGACCGGCCAAACTCCATCGTCCACCCGCAGCCGCTTGCAGAGGTCTACACATAGTTGCCATTTAATCACGGAGCTGCGACACCCCTCTGTCAAACCTCTCAAACGTTCGTACTTAGCGCCGACTCCCGCTGAGTGAGAATGAAAGTTCTCACAGCTGCTAACTGTCACTGTGGTCTTACTTCAGCAAGTGCCCATTGGCTGCGATCGCTCCCCCTCGCTCATCTCCCATCCAGCCGGTGCATTAGGGCCGACTGCCGACCGCATCAGTGGGCCTCCTCGGCCCACAGAGAGTCCCAGGCCCATCACCACGAATTAAACCAGAGGCTCCGGTAGTGGCGCTGCTTTTGGTGCCACTGAGCATTACACTGACACAAATGCTGAGGATCTTTGTCAGCTATTATTTCAATACATGAGTGTGTGGTGCCTTGTCCATCCCAGTTTCTTTGAAGCTCACATATCCTCCCCCTCCTGCTTGGAACGATTCCCCTTTGAAGTAAAGGAACAAGCTCTCGGATATCGATAGTTAATTAACCTCATGTTTTCATTTTTGCTCTTTATTAAGGTGTTATGTTATCTGAGAGCGCGCTCTGAGAGAGCGTCTGCCAAGGCTGCAGTCTAATGAGTTTATAAAAGTTTAATAATAGATAATAATACAGATAATCATTTTAATCTGGAGCTGGAGCTGGCTCTGCATCAAAGTACACATTGTGATAGACAGGCAACCCCAATACGCATTGATATGATGATTAGCACGTCAAAAGACATGTGGACAAACTGAGCTAATTTTGGTAGAAAATGTAATGTTTTTTAAATGTTAAAACAGCATTCAAAACAGTATTTTGTCAATGTGAAGTATAGGTCCTAAATTTAAATTGAAATATAGTAATTTAAGCTTAAAAAACTGTAACTTTGCCTGGCTTTAACTTGTGCTTTTACATGCATTTTAACTTGCAAATTAATCAGTGCTTACTGGAAATCAATAAATTTACCAGATTTATTTTTTACTCAAGAAATAGCTCAATTGTTAATGAAAAATTAGTCAAAACTTTTATCTTGCAATGTTAAGAAATCCTTCCTGTATATGCACCAAAGACTAATCACTTCATTCTAGCCTATGGCCCAACATTGCACCAAATTTCATTAAAATCTGCTAACTATTAACAGGAAAACAAATGAGACTGAACACATACACTCCTCAATGGAGCTAATGAGCTCAGAACTTCTCTTTAATCAAAACTTCATCCTCATGTTTTCTAACCCGTCACGGTTTAATATTTCTCTGTGTTGTGTCTCGGCTTGAGGTGTTAATCAAGTATCCAACATATCTTAGCCCGGTTGTTTTGGGACGACTGAGAAGCGATATACTCTCCATCCTTTCCTTCCCTCTCCCCTCCCTCTGCTCCTCCATCTTTACACTTATCAGAAGAGACAGGTGAGTTAGCGCGCGCTCAACTTCAAACCGGCGTAATTGTTTTTCATACGGAATGAGAGCCGCGGACTAGACATGGATTGTAGAGGAACAACAGGGCTGATTAGCGAGGGTTAGATTTGCTTGCTGGACCATTTTGACACCTGTCTCCCTGCTTTCCCTGGAAGCTGGACCTGATCCCTCTATACTGTCAGTCACACTGGTGGGCAGAGAGAGAGGAGAGTCGGCAGGATAATGGATTGAATAAGAGTGGGAGACTTTTCCCCTCTCAGTCAGGACCGTAATCACAGCTTGTCTTGAAGGTCTCCTTGATGGAGCTATTATACTGTACTCGTGTTATCTACGGCTCATATTCTGGAGACAATAAAGCTCGGCAGCAATTAAGTCCAATGACTTTTCTATTCCATTAATGTAGTCATTGATTTAATACTATTTCTAGACGGATTGTGCAGCGCCAATGAGGTATAAAGTTTCTTACATTAATGTACTCTCATCATACATCACCAGCTATTACTGTGTTTTAACAACATTAATATTAGGCTTATTTAAAAGTGCGCTGAATAGCTGCGTGCCCTTATGTTCTGGAAAACTAATGTACAATATTCAAAATATGCATCCCATCTGGCTGCATCTTGTTTACAGAACACAGTGGCAGCTTGGGGTTATTAATCATGTTTGTCTTAATTACCCCGCATAGCTGCTCCATCCCCAACTCCGCATTTGACCTTTTTTCTGGATCCTTTCAAACCATTAATCATGCAAAGATCAACGCCAGCCAAATAAGAGTAGATTGCATTGCATTGCCTCAGCTCCTGGTCTACTTGGAAAGTAACTTATGTATAATTATCTGCAACTATGAACTATCAGCACAGCTGGTTTTTCTTATTCGCCGCTTGCTTTCTAAAAAAGTAAAGTTAAGACAAGTTTCACAGTAGAAACTAAATTGTCGTCCACTGTAAGAAGAAAGTCTTCTTATACTGTAAGATAAACAGAGGTGTCTTCGTACGCCTCGCTTCCTAATGCGTCTTGATTTTCGTGAATTAACGAGCGTTGACATTTTCAGAGACAAATAGTTCTTTCTCCAAGTACTGCTCCTGGTTTCTTGCCATATGGCCTGGAGCAGAGTCACTCCTAATGTTAATCTGACAGGTAAATGAGCGTCTGTGTGTGGTCTATCTGTTGACGAGGGACAGTTTAGTCCTGTGGGCTTCAGTGTCCTTGCCAGAAAGGCAATACAATTTACTGAGAAGTCTTAACCCAGAGTTTTATTTGTCACCACCAGCCACAAGAATGAGAAATTGCCATCTTTGAACAAATCACAGAGCAGCCACTCGGTATACTGATGAGACATCCGTGACGAATAGCAATTAGAAAGTTGTTTTTGTTTCAAGAAATAGATTTTTAATTGGAAAAATTACATCTGATGACCTGGAAAGGTGATCTGCTAATTTGTTAACCTCGCTTGTCGATTGTTTTCCAGCGAAAGTCGTGTCATTTATCATTCAAGTCAACCAAGCAGTGGCTGGAATTAGCATCACACTGTGCAGCGCTGTGATATGGAGAAGAACTCCCTTTTCCACTCCTCCTCACCTCCAGTCAGTTAAACAGATGAACTATTGCGGGACAAAGATTAAACAGTAACTGGGGGTGCCACAGCACTATGTGAATGGAGCCTGACAGACATTTTATCAGTAAACCAATTAACATGATTTATGGTCGGGGGTAACCATGAGACTTGCCCATAAATACAAAGGGCTGGCTGAGCAGCTCCTTCTAAAGCGAGATGTTATCAGACTCCTCTCGATTCTGCTTTGCTGGCATGGAGTCAGCATGCATTTGTAAATGCAGCTACTGTGCATTGAGGGCCTCCCCCCTTACTTTGGGTCAGGAGTTCAAAGCCCAGCCTGAAGAGTTGAGGAGTGAGGCGTGAACTCCCGACCCCCTTAATGTAACAGGGCCAGCAGTGGAAAACCAGTTCTTATCAGGCTTCTCCCACCCAGGTGCCTGCCTGCTCTGTCCATCACATGAGATGTAACATGGAAATAAATGGGATTCTTGGTATTGTGTGTGAACTGATTCTAGGATTCCAACTGAGATGATTCACTTTAAGTCCAACAAGAAAAAACTGAATTGAAACTGATTGAAAGCAGCTGACTCATACGTGTCAAGAGCAAGCTAAAGGCCGGACACGTGGTTCACTGCTCCAACTCTTGTTGTGTGGAATTTCATCCTTTCCCATGAGTTCAGGCACAATGTTTGCTTAGGAAAGATTTAGTGTTTCCCAAAAACATGTTAATTGGGCTCTGTCTTTTTCTAAGTGATTTACTGTTTTAACGTACGTAGTCAGAGGCCGTCACGTCTTTAACGTGTGCTCGCCTCAGGTCTTCTTGGTACATTTTGACAATAAACAAAACCTGACAGGTGGATTTTGTCAACACATTTTCTTGGATTATCTTATTAGATTTAGGTCAGCAATACAGTAAGGAAAAAAAAAATGTGAAAAATGGCCATTGCAAGCTCCCAGAGCCCAAAGTGACATCTTCAAATTGCTTGTTTTGTCTGAGCAACAGTCCAATACCAAAAGATTTTCCATTCGCTGAAGAACGCTGTGGAATACGATCAAAAAATTTTAACTGAACCTAAAAAGTTAGGAATATATAATCACAGATGTGTGTTCCCAAAGTCAAGAATGAACCTCCATGCTTAAAGATCAATTTTCAGTGATTTAACACACAAAAAAGCAGCAAATCCTCACAGAAACAGCTAATGCTTTGGCTATTTTAGCCAAGTGGCTCTGTGGATAGCAATGTCACTGACTGAAATATTTCAACATCTATTGAATGGATTGTCATGAAATTTGTTACAAAACATTCAGAATGAATTATAATAACTTTGGCGACCCAAGTTTTATTTTGGCTTTTCATCCATGGCCATCATCAGGTCAATATTTAAAATTATCTAATACTTTTGCTTATGACAAAATACCTGCAAAACTAATAACATTCCCAGCTGCACTTTGTGGTTAGTGCTAATTAGCAAATGTTAGCATGCTAACACGATAAGCTATTTAGCGATTAGCATTTAGCTCAAACCACTGCTGTGCCTAAGTAGAGAAAGCAGCTAGCAGCTGAAAAATTACATCATACATTTTCTGTTGATTCTATGAAGTAATCGCCTAATCGTTTCAGAAAAAGCACATTAAATTGATGTCCCATTTTTCACCTGTCCTATAGGCTGCGGTCGAATAGCCTTTTTTTACATAGGAAGGTTCCTAACTGAGTGAAATGACCCAGAAGTATTAAGTGGCCGCCATGAATCCTCTAAATGCTAAGGAAAGGTGCTCCAATGCTGCCTTTCTTATCTCCTTTAGCATAGGATACCCTGGAACATCCTTTACGAAAGTAAAAGAGATAATGCCGTCCCACAATTCCTTGCGGCAGCACCACGTTAATAACATCCGCCGTTGCATAATTACATAGCCTAGTGTAAGTGCAGTCAGATTCTCTGAGCACCGCGGTTGTCTTTTCATAAGTCCTTATGACCTCTCCTTCACATGTTTCCTTGACCTCATGACGTTTTTCATCAAGGTCAAGGAAAAGTGGTTTGGAAAAGACATAGGATATCATTTTTTTTACTTTTCGACCACAGCCCACACGATGAAGTCACTGTCTTATGATTAAACTTAGTCTTGTGTGTATGTAAGCTGCATTTTATGGTGACGGCCCGTGTCATGAGACGGCAATGATGAGCTCCTTATTCCCTCTCAGAGATCAGTTTGATCAAGTACTCCTGATTAACCATGGCTGAGTGATTCTATGATTAATGTTTATACATTCCCTAAAGGAGCAGCAGGACATACTCTCACATCCTTCAGCATGTTTACAATTTTACACCTATTATGAGGGAAGATGGAGGGCTCCCTTTACAGTTCACTAACCTTTAAGATGGCAGGCTCTCATCTGCATTTTATTTTCCTTTTTAACACTTCAAGTCATCTACTAACGTCAAAATAAAACCGGCCCATGAAGTGTCTGGGCTCGGCTTTTGAAAGAACAACGCTCTTTGATTTAGTCGAGGGTGTTCCACTCCCATTCCTGTTTTTATGGGAGCTTTTAATTTTTATTGAAGGACGGTGCAAAGTAAATGGTTCCTCATCTAAGGAAGATTAAATGGTCTTATACAATTTACAGAAACACGAGGGCATGAGGGACAAAGGTCTGAAATGAGCTTTACACCCCATGTCCTCTAAATAATGTGAAGGGAGGTGCAGGCGCAGAGGGAGACGAGCAGCGAGGAGGATGTGTTTCTCTGCAGACACATGTAAATCAATTTGTATTGATCCAAACAATACAGCCGGCAGCTCTGCACATTCATTGATTAAACAATTAGATAACTGCTGGATCTATCCAAATAGAAAATTATATTTGATTTAGCTCAAACCTCACCGTCACATGTGTTCATACTTTGATGTCCTCTGCCCTTAGAGCCGTTTATTAGATATATTAGGTATTATTAGGTATACATATGTATACTGTCATTTATGAAATTCACAAGGACATGTACTCAGATACAGTTTTGAGGTACATGTACTTTGAGTATTTACATTTTATCCATACATCCATTATTTATTTATGCTAATACTGTGCAGGGTGATAGGGGTTTGCATATTATGCTACTTTATGCTTCTACTCCACCAAAATGTGCTAGACAATTGAATGGAAACACAGCTAGTGTGTCAATTGGTTTGCAGCAATTTGTCGAAGGGAAAATGCTAACTCCCTTTAACTTGAATTTATTACCTATTTTTGTGCCTAAAACTAGTACAATTTAAAGATATTGTATCAGAAATATACAAAACAGCTTTTAAAACATCCTTCCAGGTGTGATTTGTGTATAATTGTAGAATATTAACGCTTTCTCAGATTGTTAAAACTTCCAGTAAAAACACAGAGGACAGGGACTTATTGTCCTCAGTGGTAGCTACTGAACAGTCATGATTACTTTGCAGTTTTTGTACAAAAAAAACAACATGATAATCTTATAAATACAATGCAATACTATAGATGAATCTACTTGGCTTTACCTCGACCAGCTACAAATGTTAATGCAACTTAAGTAAAGGAACAAGATACATGTTCCACCACTGGTAATTCCTGATGGAGCCATTATAAATCCATCTCATATTGCGAATATCATAATGTTTATAACCATGGTGATTGTTGAGCAGCATAACATTTTGTGCTTCTATTGAACACCGCCGCACCCTCTCATATTTCTCCGATCTTTGGCAGCTGTGTGCCTTTTTCCCCCCACTGTCTTTCACAGTTTCAGAGGGCCAGTAAACCACGGCTTTCAATTCCCCCCGCTCAGGTGTTTTCACTCAGGAATAGGAGTGATGAGCAAACGCTTTCAGACTCAATCCTTGAGCAAAGGGCTGTGCTGACAGGGATTATTATTTATTTGTCATGGTGGATGTAATAAGCTGTAGATACAGGATGGAGGGCCTGTGATTTATTGCTCTGTCGACCGCCACTAGCAGGACGTGCGCTCTAGCGTGCAGGATGAATACCGCACTGTCAGTTCTGTCCATCCGTCACCATCACCTCTCCCCGCCGCTGCCTCTCTCACACACCCTCCCATTTCATGCCACAATACATAAACAATCTTTCATTATTTTGATACCTTCTTCTCCATATTTGTTTTCTCGGCGTAACGTGGGGCCTCGGTTTTATGTGCCCCATTATTTTGATGCACTAGCTTGAGTTGTGCACCGTGGACTTACTGTAAAACGGTTGACGTTTTCATCGACTTCATCGAATAATAATTTTGCCTCAAAAGAATAGCTTATTTTCTTCCAAAAGATGGGCTTTGTAATACCATATACATGCAGCGTCCACTGGCACCAGCCACT
>CAKALU010037200.1:20952-58931 GCA_916700995.1 Hozukius guyotensis | reverse complement strand
ATAATAATAATAACTTAATTGCTCCAGAAGAGTGTCCTGGAACTCTAATAGGTGTTTTGTAAAATAATAATAATAATTATATATATATATATATATATATAATTTGCTCTATAATAATAACAAAACAACCAATTTATCACCCCCCCTTATCAAGAAGAAGAAGAAGAAGAAGAAGAAGAAGAAGAAGATGATATTAAACAGTTTCCTAATGTGTTTCTCATATGAATCCTGGCAAAGAAAATGTTTTAAGAAAATTAATATATGAATGATGTTGATTCTCACAGTTGGCTCAAAGTACCTCTATGTATCTGTGCGGGGACTCTCTACACAAAAAAAGGAACTGCTTGATTAAACTGTTAAACTCAAACAAAGAAAGCACAGAAAGAACTGATATGCTATCTTATTTGTAACTCTGTTAATTCAGTTCATAACTAAGCATATCTCAGTGCTAGAAAAAAAAATGCTCAAAAATATGGCAGCCAATAATGGGCAGTTCTTACTTTACTCACTAAATTATTACTTTTACCTTTTTGCACAAGAATCCTTTCAGTATCCAGTACATTGGCAAACTTAGTATTTTGAGTTGACAGTACTTTGAGACCCCTGTTCAAAGTCCAGGCACAACTCAAGTCTGTGAGCAGTCAGAGAAAACCGGAAAAACTGGACACCTGTCATCTGTGGAATGATGGTGAGGTGATACCATTGTCCTTAAGATCACATGACCCCATTATGTGAAAGAGAAGAGGATTTAGCCTGAGAGCAGTTGTCTGCTCTGACTTTACCTGTCTTTCCTAAAGTGTCTAGAGAGCTGTTAGTTGTGCGTGTTTAGAATCACTGACAATGAAAATCTTTATTTTTCTAATGTGTATGTGCCACCTTCTTCCTGTGCAGCCTGGAGACATGGAACGCTGTAAGTAAATTAAACACTATGATAGCAGGCTATTTGTAGTTTGTCTAAAGCCTTGGTTTCTGTTGACTCTTTGTCTTTTTAACAGACGCCGATTGTGAGAGTTGCCTAACAACAGCACGAGGTATGTTGGATTCAGCTTGCACTATAGTGCAAGAAAAAATGATTTAAAATGATACACACTGAATTATCACTGCCACTTGTTTTGACTATTTTCTTTAAGATATAGAAAGTAAATAAAAGCATATGCATACTGCCCTCCAGAGATTGAGAAAGCCCTGAAGGAAGCCCCAGCTGAGAGCAGACAGACAGTAGTTGAGAACCTCATCAGTGGGGCTGTGTGTGACAAACTGCGGTCCTACAATCATGACAACATCTCTAAGGACAAAATAACATCCTCCTGCATGCACTTGTTAGGTAAGATCAGGAGGAAATAATGGATTTGCATATTTTTTTTTACACTCCTTAAAAAATAATGTCTTTTTGAATCCCCATCCAGAGTCTCATTATGACCAGTTCCATGTGGCTTTGTTGAATAAAGAACCAAAGCATCTGGATATAGTCCTGTGTTATGAGCAGTCCATGGCATGTGTAGGGGTGAAACGCCAGTCTTTTGAGGTAGGCCAAACGTGTAGACATTAATGTAATAAGACTAAATTGCTGAGAACTAATATTGTTTGACTTTTGTGACAGAGTTCCAAAACCACCTTCTCAGAAAGTGCCATTGAAGCTCTACTTCGGGACAACAAGGAACACGTGCGCGTTGCTCAGCCCGTACATCCGGATACACCTGGGCACTCTGAAGAGTTGTGAAAACAGCAGCGTCATTTTGCTTCCTACCGAATGTGTGATGGCTTGTTGTCATGATGCTGTGTTTTTGAGTGTCAGTATAATAAAGACGTCATTGAAAAATATTGTCTGCATTGTATTGTATTGTATATATATATTTTCCCACTCCCATGTTGATAAGAGTATTAAATACTTGACAAATCTCCCTTTAAGATACATTTTGAATATGTAAAGGGTGATTTGTATTTAATACTCTTATCAACATGGGAGTGGGCAAATATGCTTGTTTTATGCAAATGTATGTATATATTTGTTATTGGAAATCAATTAGCAACACAAAACAATGACACATATTGTCCAGAAACCCTCACAGGTACTGCATTTAGCATAAAAAAAATGCTCAAATCATGACATAGCAAACTGCAGCCCAGCAGGCAACAACAGCTGTCAGTGTGTCAGTGTGCTGACTTGACTATGACTTGCCTCAAACTGCATGTGATTATCATAAAGTGGGCATGTCTGTAAAGGGGAGACTCGTGGGTACCCATAGAAGCCATTTTCATTCACATATCTTGAGGTCAGAGGTCAAGGGACCCCTTTGAAAATGGCCATGACAGTTGTTTTTTTTTAGCGAAAGTTTGGAGCGTTATTTAGCCTGCTTCGTGACAAGCTAATATGTCATGATTCCTCAGGTTTTCTAGTTTCATATGACGCCACTATCTTCACTGTAGCTTTAAAACTGAGCCCGCTGCAACCTAAAAATCGCAAGTTTGCGTTAAAGAAATTTGTTGAATACTATGTGTCGGGGCAGTTGTTATCAACCAATCCTTTGTTGTGATCCAGACGCTTTAAATTTAAAACTTAACTTAAACTTTATTAGATTTGTCATATACATACAGGTACATACATGAACTTTGACCTCTACATTTAAACCATCCTAAGCATTTTTAGGAGCAGTGGGCGGCTGTGCTTTCGGGGAAACAAATACAGACACATTATATGTGTGCCTGCCAATGTACTACTGCAGAATAAATACGTATCCATGTGATCTTAAAAAATATACACAGCTCTCTAACAGCTTGAGTGACAAAAAAATCACTATGAAACTCTGCAAAGTAGAAAATATGATCATAGACTACATAAAAGTGATATTGTTGTTTTAGAAAATAGATTAATATGGCCTAATGTATTTAGGTGTAGCATACGGGCCTGGGTGGCTATGCTTTGTTGCCTACTAATCTTGATATTTTATGTTGTGTAAATCTTAAAAATTGATTTGTGTGTAATAAGATTGCAACACAACAAAACTGGCGCCATGTAAAATTCCCGAACAGAAATATTGTACACAATGCACAGAGGAGAAACAACAGCGTTAAATATGTAAGTAATGAATTGGTATTGTGATTGAGTTATATTATAAGTAATGAATTGGTATTCTGGATTGATAACAAATGTATATTTTGATAAGGATAATTATATCAGTAATTAATTTATATTTCTGTATGACACAGATTAAAGCTAATAATTACAGTTAGAATAATTCTAAATAATAATAATTATGGTTAGACAAATTTAGGAAAATTTCATTAGAGTATTGGTAATTATGTATGGCTCATTAAGGAAGCTGGTTAATAATTAATAATTGACTTATGGAGAAGGGGTGAGATTAAATAAATTTATACTTCTTCTCACTCCTTTTCGAATATGTAAATCAATGCATCAAGTGTTTGACAATTTATTTTTCTTACGCTTTTCATTGTATGTAAATACTAGTTGTTTTTGACTGTCCACTTGTTGGTATGACCATTCTCTTTCTCTTTATTTTGTATTTTATTTTTTTTGTATTTTGTATTTTTTTTTAATTGGTATTGTGATTAAGTTATATTATAAGTAATGAATTGGTATTCTGGATTGATAACACATTTATATTTTGATAAGGATAATTATATCAGTAATTCATTTATATTTATGTATGACACAGATTAAAGGTAATAATTATAGTTAGAATAATTTAATTAGAGTATATGTACTACTTGTTTCTGACTGTCCACTTGTTGGTATGATCATTCTCTTTTTCTTTATTTTTTATTTTATTTTTTTTGTATTCTACATGTTCGAAATACATTTTAAAATGAAAAAAATGTCAAATGGAGATGGTGAGGTGGAAGATCTCGTTCCATTTGTCTCACCCTTCCCACCTTTACTTCCCCCTTAGTTACTCTACCTGCATCTTTCACCTCCACATTTGATCAAAACATCCCATAAAACATAAAACATAAAAAAAAATCATTAATTTCTTGCAGTGTGGGTTAAAAGTGTGAACAAATGGATGAAACGGTTGCTAATAGCAACGTGAGGAGGTCGCATGGACCATATTGGAACGCGGCCCAGACGCGCTGTTGCTAGGAGGCGCTGCAGGAGCCCGGAAGAGTTGAAACTGATGATGATGATGATGATGATGATGAGGATGGGCAGCAGCAGCAACCCGAGATTGAAGGAGAAACACAAGGTTCACGTTGCAGCCACACTTTGTTGGTTCTCTGCGACATTTGTGCACGTCTAACACTCACAGGAGACAAGGAAAGGAAAGGAAAGATCACCTTCTCTTCATTTTTTTTGAAGGTAAGAAAGAGAGTCATTCCTGCAGTGCACATCTGGATTAAAACGCTGGTTTCAAAGGATTGATGCCTTCACTGCCGGTACAAAAACAAGAAAACCCCACCTTTGCTGTGCTGTCAGCTGCAACGTTAATGCATCTGTGTAACGTTAGCTACTGTAACGAGGCAACTGAAGGCATGCATTGTAGGTTGAATGGTCATTTTAATAGGTCAACTCTAGAGTAAAAATTACAATGCAGTTTTCATTGAAATTATGTTGTAATTTCATGCATAAAACAGCTGTGTGTTTGTGTTAACGCCCTGTATGTGTTCCACTACCTGTCTGTGAAGGGTCTATCTTGCTGACAGGCATATTTCATAAATAGAAACTGTATTGATAAGACACATGATTCTATATGCATTACCATGGGACAGAGAAATGCAAGTGAGTCACCACCAGCATGGTCTGATAGAAAAGGAATGACAGGAATGTGATGAGTGTGATAAAACCCATTAAGAGCAGACAGTCCCTCTTTGTTTTGCTCTTCCACACATGATACCAGATGATGTTGCCTCCAGTGATCCAGCTCAAGCTCACATGTGTCCTCCACCACCCTTTTCTCTCTCCCATTTGTATTTAACAGCTGGGGTGGCGAGGCTACATGCTGTCTGAGCGTGGATGTGTGGGTGTCCAGAGATGGAAAGCTATGAGGAGTTCTGTCTGCGGAGTTTGGCCTTACTGCAGGAGGAGGGGAAATTCAAGAAGACCTCATGTGAGCCGTTGTGGTCCCTGAAGGCTCTCTCTGTCATCCGCTTCCATGGAAGAGCCGTGCTCTCGCCTCTGGTGAGGAAGAAATAAACACACATGAGAACTTATCCTACATTCCTGTCTACACCTCTGGATATATATTTTGTAGTACTTCTCATTATTGCATACTACATTCCTGTCTACACCTCTGGATATATATTTTTAGTACTTCTCATTATTACCTACTACATTCCTGTTTACACCTCTGTGTACATGCACTACTCATCATGCATATACATACTACATCCTGTTTACATTCAGTTTTCCCATCCGAAATAATGTCGTCAACAAAGTTAGAAATTTACATTACTATTTTACATTTACTTATGTTTATATTTAAGCCCTATATTTTAACGGCACTATTGCTTTAGATTATCATTTTGCTTTTACTTTTACTTGTGTGAATTCCCCTTTTATATATATATATATAGATATATTTTATGAGCATTGTTGAAGGAACCTGAGACCAAAGATTTTCATTGCCGACTACTGCTTTGCTGGAATTGACAAATAAAGAACCTTGAACCTTAAGATGTAGCTAAACCAATTGCAGTTTCTAAAGTTTCTTCATTAAAAGCAGACAGAAAGCGTAGCTAATAGATGCTTTTAAGACATGTGGAAATGGCTTGGTATCCAGAGCGAGTCATTTGTTGACCGTCTGCTTTTTAATGACACAATGTTTGGTTGGTTTCCCCTACAGAGTCTGTATATCTGTCCTGCTGTGGCTGTGTTTTCATGCTGCATAGTAACAGAAAGAGTTGCACTGTTCAGTTATGTGTTTTTTATTTATTTAACCAGGAGTAAAAAACTCATTGTGATCTCTTTTCAAAGAGTGTCCTGGCCAAGATAGGCAGCAACACAAACATAAAAAAACATAACAATTTAAAATGATGACAAAGAGCAAATTGAAGAATCCTAACACCCAGATGTGCTTGCTTCAAAGTCAGATGCACTTTAAAGACGTTCAGTGAGACCAGCTCTCAAAGATTCAGGTCATTTTGTAACTGATTACAAGAAGAGGGAGCAGAATACTTGAATGCCCCTTTTTTCCACTTCAGTACGAACTTTGGGGACAGCTAATAGGATTAAATCCTGGGAACGAAGACAGTAACTTCCTGTACTTTTTTGAAGGATGTAGATCCGTAGGTAAGAGGGAAGCAAACCGAGAATAGCCTTATAAATAAGAATACGTCAGTGTTTCAGTCTACGACTGAACAAGGCAGACCATCCTACCCGAGCATACAAAGAGCAGTGGTGTGTAAGGGCTTTAAAATTGGTAATAAATCTCAGTGCTCCATGGTAGACAGTATCCCGCGTGCGTAGGCTTTGAGAGGATGCATGCATGTATATAACGTCGCCATATAGTCCAGCACAGACATAAAGGTGGCAGCGACAAGTCTCTTTCTGGCCTCGAAAGAAAAGCAAGACTTGTTTCTAAAATAAAAACAGCATGAGTTTTGTTTTGTCGGCATTTAAAATGAGTCACACAAATGATGCTTTGTATAGTATTATTAAAAGCTAGTTGTAGCTGACAGAGAGCCTGGTTTGGTGAAGAAACAATGAGAAGGATGTTATGATACACATTTCAGGCATAAAACACAGACGTGCACAGAGATATCATAATCGCACGGTTTGACTTGAATTAAATGTAACATTTAAGGTGAAAACACATTTCTTTATGAGACCTACTTAATATATCTGAAGCATATGGGCTGACTATTAGATCAGCAGTTGGCAGGGGAGAGAGAGATGTTAGTCAGGAGAATCCGTCTGCTAGTGACTGCTGACAGAAGGAGTTCTCAGAAATAGCCACATGACGGAGAGGCCAGGGTGAGGCCGAGGATCGTTGAAGATATCTCTTCCACTCAAACAAAGGAGACACAAACACATAGCGGAAGAAGAGCTTGTGTTATCAATAATAACTGCAAATAGATCACAAAGTCATGAAATACATTTTGTGTCATAACGATAATCTTCTCTCATGTGTTGTTGCTTGAATACCTTCAAGCCAAAAGTGAAGCACCAGTTTTGAACCAGTGTTAAAAAATAGTGTGTATTTTATTGTTTTTCCAGCTGAGTGCAGAGCAGCGCAGTGAGATGTGTGACCACAGACGGAGGGCAGTCCAGCTGGAGGTGGACAGGCAGAACCAGCAGAGGAACAACCTTATGACCCGGGTTCAGGACATACTCGAGCAAGTTCAGGTCAGTAGCACAGTATGGACTTACAGTGAGCATTGAATAATCAAAAGTGAATAGCAAAATCCATACACGCTTATGAAAGTCATAAAAACATAGATTTTAACCACTCTCTGTTCAGAAAATAAAACATCAAGCCACTTTGTTTATTTCATATAAAACACTTCATCTAAATTTCTCAAATGTGCCCAAATGTGAAATAGGTCTGTGTGCCATTCCCACGATGTCGCACAAAAACTAAATTACAGTCTGTCCCGGAATCTCTTGTGACTTTTGCAGACTTGAATAACAGGTTGTCTGACTCAACGCCGTCTCTGGTAGGCTGTGCTATTTTTACCTGATGATGGCCCTCTTTTGTCAACTCAGCGTCCAAAAGCGATATTATCCACTTGCAAATCAGCTGTTGTTAGGAAATCTTTCAATAAACGTGATTGGCCAGTTATCGTCTGTTGTTGCTACTGCCTCTGTGGTGTGTTTGTACCACAACCAAAAGGATGTATGTGTACTTTTACTGGAAAACATCAACAGTCCAGACTGAGCTATTTATTAAGAGATATGGTTAAATATCAAGTGTGTCACTGAGAGAGTTTCAGGTGATGATAGGTGTGGTAAGAGGATGTAAGGATTCAATGTCTCAGTTAGGATTAATCTGAGGTTTGCTTGGATTGGAAGTGACAGGGCCAAGTTAGGATTGCGTTATTCCAAAGCTTGAAAAAAATTCCTTGATTTTAGCAATTATTTGATGATTGGTCATCATTACTTATTGTCTCTGCACAGGAACAAATAGTACCAAGTGAAGATGCTGAAAAGCTGCCAGTTTCTAAATCCGCGACAGTCGGTGGCTACACCCTGGTCACGGACTCTCCAGGACTTCCCAGAGACCCTGGGTTTGGGCTTCAGACGAATGATCAGCCACGCTCTGAGACCCCCCTCCTCAACGGCTACAAGGCAGTGGAGGAAGTGATGGTGGAGAGGGAAGAGAAGAGCGAGGAGGAAGAGGAGGAGGAGGAGGAGGAGGATATCAGTTTGGACAGCCTTCTGAAGAGATCAAGGGAGTATGTGAAGAGAGAGCAGGGGTCAAAAGTTGTCCACACGGTCACCAGGACTCCTCCGCCGGAGACAGTCTTTGACAAAGAGAATAAGAGCTGCAGTCCCAGGAGGGATTCAGGCGTTGAGTTTGGATTCAGTCTGCACCATAGCCCTATTGGACCACCTCAGACCCAAATCCAGCATCAGACTCTTTACGACCCCAGTCCCCAACAGTGTGGCTGCCTCTCACCTAGTCTACCTGACCGGTATGCTCGTCTCCCCAGTCCAGAGTCCAGCATTAGTCCCCGTGCACAGAGACGCAGACCACGTCCAGTTTCTACAGGGAACATCCATATTTCGTTTCCCATCGGCCCGACAGATCTTATCCCCCGAAGCCCAGGAAGGTCAGGGGAAGGTGCTGGCATGGCAGATTGGGGAGAAGCACTCTCAGGCACCCCTGATCACTGGGGCTCGGTGGGGAGTGATGGCGGTGGCGGCGGCGTTAGCGGTGGCAATCGTCGATCCAGCCACTGTGGTACCGGTCCAGTGCAGGAGACCTGCAGCCCCGTCAGTGCCTCGGGGCTTAGCCCGATGGGACACCACGACCACCTGGCTGCAGGATTTCGCAGGCGCTGCCACACCCTGGACAGCCAGCTGCACGGCTACCACTCTGGAGTTGAGCATATAGACCGCAGCCAGGAAAGGGTTCCTCGCTTCATGGCAGGAGTGACAAGGATGGCTCCGAGTTGGCGCACCCCTGCAGCCCCTTTAAACCAGTCGTATGACGTAGATACTCCCTCACCATCTCTGCTGAGGCCCCGCATGACTCCTGACTTGGCTCAGGTGACACTCAGGATGGAGCCCGATGACCCTCAGGGGACAAACAACGGAAGGATCACACCAACTGTCCTCAGAAATGCAGCTGAGGCACAAGCCAGCAAGACAGGTGAGTCTCTCTTGAACGGTTCCTGTAATGCACACACATACACTGTATTTTCTAAAATCTTAAATTGTGCCATTCCTATTGAGATCACCGTTTCTCCCACTGCTGCAGCTTTTAGGTTAAATATTGTATGATGGAGAGGCAGGGAAGGTGAAGTAAAATCTTTAAAAGGTAAAAGACGAATGATTTTACGTGTATTTATTTTTGCACATCAACAGAGGAGACCCAGAGGCGAGCACAGGCTCTGGAGGACATGCAAAGGCGTCTGGAGGAGGAGCACGCCTTGCAGATGTCGCTGCTCCTGGCTGAGCAGGAGAAAGAGCAACAGCGCCTCCGTCTGGTCAGCATGTGGAATCACACAATATCTATTCTAAACAGAAGGAGATACCAAAAATGTATTTTTTGTGCAGTATTTTATCAGTTATTTTATAAATTGGCAAGAATTATTTTGTTGTGTAGTTGCAATGCAGAAGTGTGGATTTATTCTCTTTTGCATAAGGTTAAAGTACTGAAGTGTGTGTGTGTGTGTTTAGGAGCTTGAGGAGACAGAGAGAAGACTAAAGGAGCAGCGGCCAATGAGTTGGGATGCTTGTGGGTGGAATTGCAGGTCTGTGAGTGACAGCCGTCCTGTTGTGAGCCCCTCCTGCCCGGGACTGAGCCCCGCCCACACACCATCTGAGCGATCACCTGGACACAGTATAGGTACCACTTCACCATGCTCACTTATTACTGTGTTGACATTTGTAAAAACAGTAGTGACAAAACACTCAAGAGTCAGAAGAGTATTGTAATTCATTAACTCTGGAGAAAGTGTTGCAGAGGTTTTTTTTTTTGCCCCTTGACCTCTGACCTCAAGATATGTGAATGAAAATGGGTTCTATGGGTACCCACGAGTCTCCCCTTTACAGACATGCCCACTTTATGATAATCACATGCAGTTTGGGGCAAGTCATAGTCAAGTCAGCACACTGACACACTGACAGCTGTTGTTGCCTGTTGGGCTGCAGTTTGCCATGTTATGATTTGAGCATATTGTTTTATGCTAAATGCAGTACCTGTGAGGGTTTCTGGACAATATCTGTCATTGTTTTGTGTTGTTAATTGATTTCCAATAATAAATATATACATACATTAATCAACTTGGGAGTGAATAAATATGCTGCTTTATGCAAATTTGCATAAAGCAGCAGAAATCTCCCTTTAAGGTACATTTTGAACAGATAAAAAACATGCGATTAATCCCGATTAACTATGGACAATCATGCGACTAATCACAATTAAATATTTTTAATCAACTGACGGCCCTAATTTATACCTGTACAAGACAACTCTTCATTTAATATTTAAACAAGATAAACTGACCATCGCTTGCAGGTTCTTCACACGCAGACTGCTGAAAACAGTTGAAAGTAACTGTATGTTTCTTTCTCCAGGTTTTCCCAGTCCTATAAGCTCCGGTGTGTCCTCTCCCTCTGTCCAGCCTCCCGTCTATCTGTGGGGGCCCACATGGGCGGTTAGCAAACCTCGAGCGAGGCTAAGTCTGGTGAGTATGACCAAGTAGACAAGAGGGTGTGTGTGTGTGTGTGTGTGTGTGTGTGTGTGTGTGTGTGTGTGTGTGTGTGTGTGTGTGTGTGTGACTGCATGTGTTTACAGGAGACGCACCTTCATTTCTTCCCTCTCTTCACGTTCCCGTCTTCTTGCGTCCTTGTCGTGTCCTCCAGGTTCTGACAGCAGCGCAGCAGAGAGCGTTCTGTCGAATCGGCGCCATCATTCGCGGCTTCCTCACTCGCAGGCTGCTCAAAACAGAGAAGGTCAAGCACCTTCGCCAGACCGTCATGGTGAGATTACACTCTCACCAACACGCTAATAATGTGCAATCGAAAACACCAATGGGAGTGTAATAATGGATACTTAAAGGTGCTATTGATAACATCGATAACATTCAGCCACTAGATGTTCTCCCTCTCCCTTTTCATTGCTTTCACTTCACAACAAGTGGTTGCCAGGCACTTACCGCCAAACGGCAGTTTTTTTCCACACTAACTGGCAACTTGATCGCTGACAACACAGACATATCACGTGATACCAGCGTTGTTTTACTATTGGCTCACAAGCCTTGTTAGAGGTGAGAACCAAACATCAGCTGTCTTCCACAGAGATAAACACAACATTCATTTTGGACCCGTCAAAATTTAAAAAATGATTGATTCGAAATTCATCATTTTTTAAAATTTTTTTAGGAAAAGCCATACTCTTAATCAGCACCTTTCTAAAGGCTCTGTGGGTGAATTATTTAAAAAAAATATTTGTCTACATAAAAATGTTATCAATAAGACCTTTAATTAATTGATCATCATGTTAGCGACTGGGACAAAACTGTATGTTTACGAGTGTGTCCTGTGCATATGTGTGCTTAGGATACGCAGGAGTTCATCCGTTCATTCAAGACTGAAGCTCCACAGAAGAAAGGCCCCTGTTCAGCACAAGATCGCTCCCTGCAGGAGAGAGTTAGAGCCCAGGTATGAATGTGTAGTTATCGTCTATAGACAGCAGAGGTCCGTCATTCTTTGTGTTCACGTGTGCATCTTTTTGTCCCTCAGTTACGCGCAGCCCTTTTTGACGTCCACGACATCTTCTTTGAAATGCCTCTGGGGGATCGGTTAGCGTTGCTGCAGCAGGACCGGGAGCTCCGAGCGGAGAGGAAGCTGCGAGACATGGTAACCTGGAAACACAGGCCTGCAACCAATCACATAGCCACATTTAATCAGGAGAAGGTGACATTTGTTGCTCCTCTTTTAAAGTTCAGCTGTCTTTTCACTCTCAACTAACTAACTTGAGTTTGTCTGGACAATTTGCGTAATGTTTACCAAAGTATAAATCAAGACAGTCATGGCTAGGGGAGTCAAGACTTCGATTCTAAATCGGATTGATCGATCAAAATTAGCTTCCGATTTCGATCATCAAAATCGAAAGCACAAAACACGTGTAATTTGATTGAACGAATGAGAAATTCTAATCTGTTGTGAACAACAAACTAACTGTTGAAAGATTTGAGCTCATTGTTTTGAAAAAAAAAATGATCATTCAAGAATTGAGCCAAAGGGATTGAGAAAAACTGTAAGGCCCCGACATGGTCGGCTGTCGGACAGTTTGGGGCCGTCGGTGAGCGTCTGTCGGCCTAGTTTTATTGGTGTGTCCTGCACCGTCGGCTCTAGTCTGCCTGAGTTTTTTCGTTTCTTTCGGCTTTATTTCATGTACGTATCAAAACAACGGCTTGTATATCCGCAGTCCTCGGTCTTCCCGTTTCTCTTTTTTGAATGACTAATACAGACTATCGCCGCCTGCTGGTAGGGCGAGTTATTTCCTCTCACGCAGGCGCAGAACGTACGTGGTAGTTGGCCGTCGGCTGTAGTCTTTGCGGTGTGTTCGTGTGCAACTTTTTGGCCAAGACAAAGGCGACGTGAGACGACGCAACTGGTGGCCTTCGTCGCCGTTAGTTCTTTGATGTCGGCTTAGTGTGTCCCCGGCTTTGCAGTGAAGAAACACTGTTTTGTGGGAACCTTATAACATGCCTCGTCTTATGCTGTTGATGTCAGTACTTCTATCATAAACTATGTTCTTTACTGACTGTGTCGAAAGGAAAAAGCCAAGGGCCACAAGGAGAGAGCGGTTCTGTCTGCTGCCACACAGAGGTCTCTGGACAGGAAAAAGAGGTAAGATGGGAACGCAGCCTTGCATTGCAGATGGGATCTGGTTTTAGATGTTAATGTTTTCCATGATCAGCAGTGTTTTATTGTATGCATTTGGTACTCCGTCAGGGTCGGTGAATCCCCAGCTCAGGCTAGGAAGATGCAGCAGAAGCCAAAGAGCCCCACCACTAACAGGTGCTTTATAATACTCTCCGGTTTTGTGCATCATACTGCATTTCACTGTGTTTACTGTCCCCAGAAAATCACTTCTCTAAATACATCCTTCCTTCCTTTCCCAGAGTCCTGAAGCCAAGCCAAGGCCAAAATTCTCCTGTTCCAGGCCAGCTGAACCGCCAGGGGTGAGTTTACACTCGTTTCACCATAATTGCAAAGTGCCTTATCTTGCTATCATAAATCACATAAACTGTCATATGAAATTTATTTGGAGATATATTCCTCACTCCACTACAGAGGCCCTGTTCAGACCTGGCATTAACATGCATCCTGAGCGATCGGATCACAAGTGGACAGCTTTAAGTACCTCTGTTCAAAGTCACACCTGGCATTACAATGCGTCTCCACATGCGTCTCCAGTGACCACTTGTGATCCGATCTCACTTCCCCGCTCTATATGCAAATATACCCGTAGTAAGCACACGGCTAATACAGCAGGCGTTGTGACGTAATATTACATGAATGTCAGTAGTAATATCCTACATATTCAGGAATTTGGGTATATCTTATTAACATGAAAATATAAGGTTATTGTACCGAGACAGCACCAGAAAAAAAGCACCGACACATCTCCGACAGTATGATAATAATGCACTTTGCGTGCCTAGTCTGATAGTCTGTAGACTATGTAGCCTAAGGATACGATATATTTTAATAAAATACAGTTGTACCGACAGAATACAGGAGAGCACAGAAGCTGTTTCCATACTGCGAGGCAGACCAGCGCTCGCGTCTGCCTGTCTATTAACATGAGGAGCGCAGAGAGACCCTGCAGATCCAAGCGGGATGTCAGTTGAGTAGGCGGTCCTTTAATGTGGCCCAGGACACATTTGCGTACACACTGCTAAAAGAATGTGGCCATATATGACCCAGACCACCTCTGGATGTGATCTGAGTGATCGGATCTCAATGCGTCCTCAATGCATCTTGAGTGCGTTCACACCTGTACTTAGAGCTTTCCACTTGTGATCCGATCACTGAGGACGCACGTTACAACCAGGTCTGAACAGGACCTGAGAAAATGTTGAGTGGCTTGTGGGGTTGCTCCTGTCCTGATTAACAAACATTACACCTATTGTATTTCAGCAGAAATCCAGTAGCGGATGTCATACTTTTGCTCACTAATGAATTGTAATTCCAACATCATTTAGGCAACACTGTACAAAAATGTATGGATTTCAGCTTTTACCGATGACTTTACAGTCAGCTAAAGCATGACCGTGGCTGTTTCCTCTCAGGAGCTGGTACAGAAAGACCCCGGAGGAGAGAGTGAGGCGCTCTGACAGCCTGAAGAAGCAGCACTCTCTGGGTTAACAGGTGACTCAACGTCCCCTGACCTGTGTGAACTTGAATTTTTAGTCTTTGAATACAAACCTCGCACCACTGAAACTCCAGTCTACGCTGCTAATACGATTGTCCAATCTATCTTCTGAAATTCAAATGATTGTATTCACTACCACGCTTTAGCTCGTCGATAGACATCATCACAATGTCTTTGTTTCAGCTTGTTACTGTGTGTGGAGTATTTAATGACAAGGTAGGTACATTGTACATTTTAAAGAAAGAAAAAAAGTATCTGTACTTAAATGCAAGCTAGAAGAAGGTCACAGTTAAAAGGAAATAAGTCAACATTTGTTATCTGTGCCTCAGAACTATGCCTTTGCTATCTGTAACATTTTAGCATGCTTATATTTACCAGTTCAACATCTAGTGCTTATAGCTGTAAGTGAATTTACAAACATCGGTCACGTAGTTTCCATAAAAATTAAGTATTTAAGTGCTTTGTTCAAGGGCTTTGAGTATCCGTTTGTGCTTTGTTCCTTTTATTAAATGGTGCTGATTTTACAGTAATCGGAGACATTTCACCGTGTTTCAACATTTGGCTTAAATCAATGCCAAATGGAAAAAAAAAAAATCTAAATGTATTTGTTTACACACTGTTACCTTAAAGTAGCTTCACATAACAGGAGATGCACAGCAGACACTGAGTTAAAGTAAATTATTGAGAACATGTCAAGCAAAGGGTCAGACTCTGCATAAAACAATATAGATGTGAACATATTATCTAAACTCATGTTAAGGAATACACCCACTTGTTCACTGCGATACCACGTTGACTTTATACATCTGCGTCAGTAGTATTCAGTGTGTTGATGTTTGCAGACGTTGCTGTGCGCTCTTTTAAAAAAATGTGTTGTTTTTTTTTATTTAAAATGCCAAATTGTCATGTTTTCTATGACTAGAAATAAATTCTGAAATTATTTGAATTTTCTGGACTCTCATTCATGATAAAATGGAAAGATATTTACAGTGAAACTGGCTTGACTCACAAGCCACGCAGGGGAGTAAATGACAGTTAAAGCTGGGGTAGACAGGTTGGAGTAAATATTATTTCATATTTTTTACTGTCACTATATCCTGACAGTAGTGCATGAGACAGATAGTCTGAAAAATATCACGTGCCTCTGTGTCCTCCGGTGCTCCTAACGGCATCTGCAGGATTTCACAGACTGGAGGAAAACAACCAATCAGAGCCGAGCTGGAGCCTCGCCGTCACTGAGCAGCTGTCAATCGGATCAAACGGTCAAACTAGGCCGCGCTGATCAAATATGAATCAATATTCTGTTACTGTAATGCGTATTTCACGCCTCAAATGTTTTCAGAAACATCTTGTAGTGTACTGTTTAGCTGTAAAATGAGAGAGTTTGTGACCCGGCAGCCATGTTGAGATCAGTTGAGGAAATACCAAGCACCGCGAGATGGGTCTGATTGCAGTCGCGGAGGGGCGTCCCTGTAGCATGACAGGAACGCCCACTGCTTTGATTGGCTCGTGGAGGACAGGAACGCCCACTTTTTCTTCTCCTCTACTTTCTCAATGCACAGCTGGTTCTGACCGTTATTACCATATTACCACATTACCACACGTACTTCATCGTAAAGACACAAAAAACGGCAGCAGACAACAGTAAACCAAGATGAACTTATGGATGTTCATGGTGGCAGTTCAAGCACACATATTTGGATATTGTGAATTTCTATATAGCCACCTCTCCAGCCATACCAGAGATTTGTCTCCACTATCCGAGGCAGCTCCTTAATTCATATTTCATATAATTATATATTTCATTTTAAGTTTTTCTTGCTATGAACACCAGAGGGCAGTAGAAGTCAATGTTTCGCTGAGCAGATGTTTTGATTTATCCCCACAGTATGCATGCAACATTTGAAAATGGAAGTTTCAGTGATTAAAGATACAGTTTTGATTGATTTAGTCAGAGTGTGATTTAATTCAATGAACAATACAAAACATTAACAAATATTGTCCAGAAACCCTCACATGTACTGCATCTAGCATAAAACAATATGCTCAAATCATAACATCAACTGCAGCCCAACAGGCAACAACAGCTGTCAGTGTGTCAGTGTGCTGACTCGACTATGAATTGCCCCCAAACTGCATGTGATTATCATAAAGTGGGCATGTCTGTAAAGGGGAGACTCGTGGGTACCCATAGAACCCATTTTCATCCACATATCTTGAGGTCAGAGGCCAAAGGACCCCTTTGAAAATAGCCATGCCAGTTTTTCTTCGCCAAAATTTAGTGTAAGTTTGGAGCGTAATTAAACCTCCTTCGGTTTTATAGTTTCATATGCCAGCATCTTCGCTCTAGCTTTAAAACTGAGTCTGCTACAACCAAAAATCCCAAGCTGCGTTAATGAAATTATTAAAACAAATTTGCGCTAACGTGCCATCGTAACTTTGACAGCCCTAGTATTTATGCATGTAAAATCTGGCACAACATTTAAAAAAATGAAGCGACTGCATTGACATAACCATAGAATCAAATCAACACCTCTCTGACACTATGCCAATACTAAGGATTAGGGATGTCCATAATTAACCGTTTAACCGTTAACCGACATTAAGCATTTCAACCGATTAACGCTATCGGTTAAAACGGTTAAAGAAATGTTAATAATTAACTCAAAAGCTGAGCGGCTCAGAGGAGCGGCTCGTCACTTTAAGGAGAAAAGCTGGTCCACCTTAACAGTCCACCTTAAGAGGCGGAGCCGGAGTTGGAGGATACAGGAAGTCGGCTCCGGTCTCTGGCTCGCTTGAGCGGAGCGGAGTTGTAGTTTCGTAGCATTTATTCAACGACAAATAAACTGTACACACACTGCTACACCTACGTTCACAGCTATAACGCCACCAACAACCTCACACTCACCGCCAACACACACACACACGATCTGTTGGAAACTCGCTAAAGTTACGCAGACTACGTGTGTGGCGGCGAGCACGAAGCCTCCGGCAATGCTAGAGCTGCTAACGTTGCACAAATACACACACTGTTTGTTGGACACTCACTAAAGTTATGCCGGGCAGACACACAGCTGACAACCTGCTAAACTAAACTAAATGTGCGGTGGAGACTTTTACTGGGAAAGTGGCTGCATGTCCGCGACACTACACGCAACATCGTAGCTGCTAAGTTAACGCTCCCAGACGGTGAACTGGGGACTCCCGTCAACCAATATCTGTTGTGCTCCTACAGCTGGCACACCGCTGCATTCGAGGCACAAATCTTGTCGGTTAACGGTTAATAATCGGTTAACGGGGGTCGGTTATCGGTTAAGAAATGTTTTCAAAATGAGCATCCCTAATAAGGATCATAAAATGTCGGATTTGTTTCCAAGCTACCATATTGGATTGCAGTGGATGTAGCTAACTGTACCAAGTATACTGGCAACTCTGAGTGACTCCGCAAATGAGCGTCCCCTGTTCACCTGCCTCGAGTGCCAAGCCCAGCTGACCAGACCTTTCCATGACCCTGCTCAGTGGTGACAGCTGCACCCAGTCTCTATGGAACAACTCACCATCCAAGAACTGGACAAACAACGGCTCCTTCAAGACAGACAGGCAGTCAGACCAGGTCTTGAGCAGGACCTGACTCAGCCCCAGCCACCCAGGTGTGCCCTGCTCGCCCCAGCACAACAACTCTTCTATTCATCCTGTTTACCTCACTTTACCTCATTTCCCAGACCCCGGGAATCTGAATCATGGTGTGAGAATTAATAGACAATAAAAACTAAGATCTCAAAAGAGAGGAGAAGGAGGGAGAGCAGCAAAGGTGCAAAAAAACATACGATTTGGTGCAACTGTGAACCAAAAATAGGCAAATCTTCCACCTGCAGGACACCTGTGTTTACTCTTTCCTGGGTACAGTACCGATGTGTCTCTGTGGCATGTACAGCCACTTCCTCTGCCCAGAAAGGGTCATTTTCAGGGCATGGTCTTTAAGAGGTACTGTAAGCTGTACGAAACGAAACCTGGCTTTAATGTAGATTCTTATCTAGTTAAAGCCTTTTATTATTTTCATCTCGTACACCCCTAGACTTGCACTAAGAAACACCACGAAATGTCCTCAGCACTAGCTATATGGTCCTCTGTAATAAATGTTGAATGTGGAATCATACACTTCTAGGGACTTTTACTTTGGAAAATATCTAAATTAATACAGTAAGAATGTTTTATTTCCTGCATGTATGTAGTCAGACATTTCCTGAAGTCAAATATATCAGTCATTGTTAGACATTATTTATTAAATTTTTTCCAGCAACCAAAAAATATAAAGAATAAAGATATTTCCCTTATAAATTAGTGGTATTTTCCTTTTTATTCTTTATTCTAGTGAATATAATCCAATCAATCTTATTTCCATATGTATTTTGTATATACAGTTCCTTTTGTTAACACCTTGTTTTGAAAACCGGACGTAGTCACACGTGTATACTTCCTCTAACTTCGTCAAGTCTGTCGCTAGCTCTCCCGTCAGCTCCGTTCTCTTTATACATCCATGGTCAGCTCCATCGGGGCCATTTGAATGCATTTAAAGTGGCAGTAGGCAGTATATTTTTGGCATCATTGGGCAAACATTCAATTCAAGTGTTCTGAGAGAAAACTACACCTCTGCACCTCCTCATGGCTCTGTTTTCAGGCTTTAAAAAATCCCGTGATGGTAGACTTTGACCAATCACAGGTCATTTCATTGAGAGAGCGTTCCTATTGGCTGTGCTCCGGTCATGTGACCGGTACTTGGCGTTCCTTCAAGAGATTTCCAACATGGCTGCCGGGTCACAAACTTCTCATTTTCCAGCTAAACAGTACACTACAAGATGATTCTGAAAACATTTGAGGAGAGAAATAGGCATTAACGTAACAGAATATTGATTCATATTTGATCAGCGCTGCCTAGTTTGACCGTTTCGTCGGAGTTCGCGAGTGATTGACAGCCGGCTCTCATAGACGGCAGCTGGACAGCCGACCTCAGATCAGCTCAGTCTGTAGAATCTTGCAGATGCCGTTAGGAGCACCGGAGGACAGAGAGGCACATGATTTTTTTCAGGTTACCTGTTTCATGTACTCTTGTCACGATATGGCGACCGTTTTATAAAAATAACTTTTTTTAATCATATTTGCTCCAATCTCGTCTACTTCAGCTTTAACACAAATGTCAGTATATGGGTGCTCTACAGTAGTAGCGTCACGGAGATGAGAGTGACGGCTCACGTGACCGCACGTTACCGCAATACGATAACGTTTCCTGTCCATGACAGAGTTAGCATGTAGCTTTAGCCGTGATGTCTAGCTCTGCTTTTCCTGGCAATGTGTGAAACCCAAAGTGTTTCCATACTCTACTGTATGTGTAGTGTTTACCATGTTGGATTTAACATGTGAGAGTGCAGGTCGGATCCACACAGACCCTCTGCCGTTTTTCACTTTTTCGTTTCAGCTCGCGGCGGCCGGTGAATCGATTTTGTTCCCCACCCCTATTAATTATGATGACTGAGATATCACGGCGATGATGGTTTACACGTTCATGTGATGAATTAAAGGTACGGGAGCTATACATTCACAGCCATGCATAATGCTCACGCATAATGACAGCTGTTCTTCATCAGAGTCCAAAGAGTGTTTCCTGGTCCTCTCTGTCTAGTGTAGCCTACAGGACAGTTTTCTCCGTCACTTTACTTATCCCAAAGCTCCTTTACTTCTCATGCCGAGTTCATTTGAGCTTTACAGTTTCTCTCAATCACTAAATCGTCTTAACATCCTCTAAACTGTAAGTACAAATTGTCACGACTGTTTCATGGGACATCACAACTCTATTGCATGTTTGCAAAAGGTAGTGACTCACCCAAAACATTTCATTCATGCTTCAAAGCTAGTTATTGTGTCAGTAAGTTGGCCACCAAAATGAAAAGTTGTTTTTTCATCGTGTGAGCCGTACTGGTCAAAATGTTTAGATGTTTTTTCACTACGGCAGTTAACCCCGTAAATGTTTCTCATATACTAATTTCTGTTTTGTTGACACTGACTGCTTTCTGTACAATACAGGAATGTCAGTTTTGTCAAGCTGAATGCTTTTGTGTATCTAACTTAGCTTTTTAAATCCACATTTCAACAGCAGGCAACGGTTTGGAAAAGTCAATACTGTAGGCTACAATACTGTGTACCAGAAACAGGATATGCACATTTGTGTTTACAGTACATGTCTTTGTGAAGCAATGTGTAACATGTACTGTAAACAGAAAATTAACCTTGAGCTTTCATGTAAAGTCATATATAGTGAACAGAAAAATTGCCACAAAATGGCATCCATGCCAATAAACAAAATGTAAAAACCCTGCAACAATGAAAAAAGCTGCAGTAGTTCAGTAATAAAAACAACTAATTGTACCTCCTCACAGTACGTAACACCATGTCATAGAGATTTGTGGAATATTGATGTATGTCTAACATATTTTGATGATTGAATGGATCATTTTGCATGTGATGGCTCAAACAATGAAAGAATGTTTCGAAGTTGTGAAGAGGGCGACAACTTCACTGAGAATCAACTCATCGGTTTTGATCAGAAAGACGTGAAAGTGGTTGTTGTACTTACTCTTTTGCACACGTGCCATAACACGTGCAATTTGCTTGAATGAATGAGAAACTGTTCAAAGATTTGAACTCATTGTTTTGAAAAAAAATAATTGTCAATCAAGAATTGAGCCAAAGCGATTGAGAAAAACTGTAAGGCCCTGACACGGTCGGCTGTCGGACAGTTTTTTCGGTGTGTCCCACAACGTTAGCTCTTGTCTGCCTTTGTTGGAGTTTTTTCGGCCGATTCAGCATGTTGAATCGCGGCGGCGCCCATCGGTGAGAGAAATCACTCTGATTGGCTGTTCAGCTTAAACGAATCAGTGCACGAGGAGAAAAGGATGTGAGGAAAGCAAGCCAATGAGTAAAGTCAAGAGGACACACACACATAAGTCTCTTCTCATTTTTTCATCTTCATCTCATTCGATTGTTCCAATGCACGGATATTTTCACAACGACATCTGGAATGAAGCCAAATGGTGAGTGAGAGTGGTGTGAAAATGGTCGGCAGACGCCGCTTTATTTCATGTACGTATCATAACAACGGCTTGTATATCCGCAGTCCTCGGTCTTTCGGTTTCCCTACCGACCTGCTGGTAGGGAGAGTTATTTCATCTCACGCTACCGCGGAACGTACGTAATACTTGGCTGTCGGCTGTAGTATTTGCGGTGTGTTCGAATGCAACTTTTTGGCCAAGACAAATGTGACGTGAGGCAACGCAACTGGTGGCCTTCATCGCCGCTAGTTCTTTGATGTCAGGTTGGTGTGTCTGGGCCTTAAAAGGTGCTAAATATGAGACTGGGAGCATTTCTATTGCCTCCGAACGGATCTCAACATGGCGACGGCTGAGCTGGCTTAACGGTGCTAACAGCACTAACAGTGAAAACAACGGCAAACACTGCTGACAGAGCTAAAAGCGTTAACCTGAAGGGGAAACGGAGGGTGGATGCTACGCTTCTGCAACGACAACGTCAGTCTGGACGGCGTTATCAGCTGTAAAGTTTACAGGTTAGACCCAGCGCCGCCGATGGCCACCGGCCCGCTGTGTAACGGCAGCAACAGAAAGCAAACTTTCAAAGTTCCAGGTGTGAATGTGTAACTGTGTGAATGTGATTCGGGCATTCCTTAAAAAGAGAGTATTGCTCTCAGTGAAACAACCCTCTGAATAAATAAAGGTATTTATCGTTACTATTTTGGTATTTCATAATGTTCTGTTTATAAGGGACCCCACTTATTCTTTTTTGGTATAATTCAATTTATGGTTAATTCAGCTAACAGGTCATTTTGCAATGGCATCCTTGTTTCTTTATATGCAGTCAGTGTTTATATTCCAAATGTAGCCTACTGTTGTAATATGTTTTTGTGGGCTGCAATGTTAGCTGTGAACATACATCTGCTGATGCCTCTGGACACATCATCAGTGATGTTCCTGCAATCATCAGGTGTTTCGGGTCTTTCAACATCATACACCCTCCTCCAGGTGACCCAGCTGGGGCTGATCAGACCCCAGCTTGTGCTTGTGTGTTATATTATACAATGCTATAACCTATTGAGGTTTGTGAATATGCTGCACAGCTTCCGCCACCAGGTGCTGCCTTCTGGCGAGCTAACGTTATAAAGAAAAAACATATGCTCCTTTGTTTTTGTTGTAAAGTGGAGAAATAAAATGACGTCCCAGCGTCCATCTGAGTCTCTGGCTTAGTATACCCGACCAAATTAAATGCCTACTGCTTATTTTACACCTTTATAATTATCATGCATTTAACGTCCATGCTTATCCTCTTTGGATCAGACTACACGATATTTTTGACGGTTACGATGGTCACTATTTCAGATTAGACGATTGAGTCATAAATTCTTGACTTGGCCGCGACACATGACAGACTACACGTTGGTCCCCTGTTCCGACAATACACACTCTCCTGGCACCGCCTTCCAACCACCTAATAGCCTGGGGGAGCTGCCTTTTCTTAATAAAGACGAGTTGGAAACAAACTGACTGCAGGAGCTGAGGGAGTACATGAACTTCAGTCAGAAGAGACTTTGTTCATTCTTTAACCACCTGAAGAAGAAGACCCGCAGCAGAGAACTGCTCGATCTGTGCGGACGTCAGAAGAATGCACTTGTTTCTACGTGGAGTACATTTCTTTAACTACAGAACTGACATAAAGAGAATCATGGCAGCATCCTGGTAACTGTTTTCTGTTTGATATTTGCAACATTTTCGCCTTTTTTTTTTTTTTGGTCACTTTAGTCTTTATTGCTTTTTTACATACACAAATAAACACAAATATAAAAACGAAACTTGCAACAGTGCAGCGAGGGGTTCAGTTTACAATTGATGATGCAGTATACAGGGTTATTTTCTTATTAAAACATTTTCCAATAACTTACAGTTTTTACAATACAATTATACAGTGCTTATGTCTTTATGTCTATACCTAATCCATTTTTCCCATTTTCTGTTAAACTCATCTTCTTTCACATTTTCGCCTTTTTTTCAGAATTTCTCTGAAGGCTTGTTTGATTTAAAGCCACCATTAATGCATGAAATAATATTGCTGAAAATGTTATAATCTATAAACACAGTTTAATTCCCACTGAAAACCTATTTAACCTAATCTATCTATTAGTGGTGGTAGTAGTATTTTAGTTTCTGAGTTGCTAGTTGTCCGATTCCTTGGCATCTCATGCCTCTGTGACTATCGATTCCTCTTATTGATGCTTTCCAACAGTTACGCATGCACAATGATGCATATGCACGCTGTATCATGTTTAAGTTTGTTTGGGACCGGAGCCACGGCGGAGAGAAAAAAAGCACTCAAAAGCATGACGCTACTAATACTAAACCTAAGGGGGACCATGGTGTTGAACATGTATCACATCTACTGATCAAACTTTTTGAAGGCCAATGAAACAAAACAATACAGTGTCAGATTTGGTGTCATATTTGCTGTGACTGTCAGATGAAAGCCAATGTTTTTCAGTAGGTAGAACTAGTCTATTCTTATCCATCACCATGACCGTTACTGCCACAGTCCACCTGTCTGTTTCCCTGCAGCTCTTCGGTGACCTCAGGCAGGAAACATGTTAATGGAGTGGATCTGTACTACGAGCAGACAGGCAGAGGGAAACACGCCGTGCTGCTGATTCCTGGTTTTCTGGGTAAATCCAACAACACACCTCTTCTTAATGGTGGAGAGGAGACTTTCTGGCGAAATCTCTCACACACATACTGTATATCTCCCTCGAGTATGTCCTCTAAGCTTGTGAAAACCTTTTCTGTCTTTTCTACTCTTAGGGAGCGTTCGGACTGATTTTGGACCTCAGATGAAGTCACTGAATAAGGAACGCTTTACTGTAGTGGGCTTGGATCCCCGTGGTTACGGACAATCCCGTCCCCCAGCCAGAGACTTCCCCCTTGACTTCTTCGAGAGAGATGCAAAGGACGCAGTGGATCTGATGAAGGTCTTATCAGTCTGTTGATCAGCCATGGGTGATAATTATTACCAATCTGAATTGCATAGTTTACTAAGAAGGCCCCTTGGGGGATGATACTGTGTGAAGGAACATGGGTGTGTAAATCTGAGAGCATGGATTGATAAATTGTCGATCGGTTTAATGTTTAGTAAAATGTAAAGGCACACTTTGATGCGAGTTGCTGGAATGTACGCATAGACTGTATATAAGAAGTGGACGGAGTCAACGTGACGCCACCTGTTGGTTGCTGGACTAAGTACAACCGAACGCTGAATAAGACATTTTTAGGTGACCAAAAAGGTTCAAATTAACTTTCATGAACTGAAAACACACTGTGAAAGTTCTAAGACGAAAACACAGACAACTCCCAGACCTCATGTTTACAATGTTTACTGAGGTAATAAATCAAGTGAGAAGTAGGCTCATTTTCTCATAGACTTCTATACAATCGGACTTTCCGGGGCGGCTGTAGCTCAGAATGAGAATCTATTGTGAACAGCAAACTAAGTGTTGTTCATTCGAGAATTGAAACAAAGCGAATGACAAAAACTGTAATAGACTTAAATTAAGCAAGTGAAAGCAATTTGCTGTGGCACAGTTCTTAACTTCAAAACTTTAAATGTTAAAGTGCAAACCTCAAAAAACCTCCTCTGATCTGTGCTTCATCTTCAGATGAAGAAACTATATATTAACAGTCAAATATGACTTGAACAAATCTAATTTGTACACGGCTGATATATAACAGGAAGTATTCTCACTGTTTTTCTGACACTAATGATAATCCTGATTGTTAAATCAAACACACACGGTGTTTAGCAATCTGTGCACACAAATGTTAACATCAGTATTTCTTTATTTATTACCACATGTAATTCACCGTCTAGCAAATATGTGCTTTGATCATCTAATTTTGTGATGAGGAAAATGGAAGCTAATTCATGTCTGTATTTTCATTACTTAGTGCATTTGTTGCGTATGAGAGAATAGAGACTTTATTAGTGAAAGTGAAGTATATTTCATTTTATTGACAGGCATTGGGCTTTGACAAGTTCTCTGTGCTGGGCTGGAGTGCCGGAGGAATGGCCGCTATGTTTGCAGCAGCGAAGAACCCTGACGTGATTAGCAAGATGGTTGTATGGGGAGCCATAGCCTACTTTTCCCTGCAGGACGTCGAGTTTCACAAAGGTAATCAGCCAATGTAGTCCTATACTGTGTGAACTGTGCATTGTGTAATCTTTCTTAACTCTGTATATTGTGTGTCCTCATGTGTGCATGGGTTTCTTTGGGAACACATAGCGTACAATGCTGCCAACCAGCCGAGTGCAGAGATGATGGAGTTATATGGAGCAGAAGTCTTTTTTAAAACCTGCGAGGCTTGCTTGGAAACGATCACACAGTTTGCAAAAAGACCAGAAGGTACTGAATCCATGTTGTTAAAGTCTCGTTACACAAGTGAAGATGAAACTGAAAACCATCAGAAATAATAACATCATGATATGGAGGGGAAATGCTTTGCAGTCATAATGCAATTATAATGGAAGTTGTTGTATTGTTGATGTTTGTAAAGTATTGATAATATATAATTACTGTGACTTTGCAGTGTTTTACATAGTGAATGTGTAATGAAAATACAAAACTAATGGAATTTAGGATGGAAGATATTAGGGGTTTAAAAGATAATTGATTTACCTATGCATCGTGATTTTCCTTTTTTATATTTTGAAATCGATTATTTAATGCCAGAATCGATATATTTGCTTCATTTGAGTCTGTGCGGAGGCAGAAGGAAGTTAATGCTTTTATTGTTGTAGTCTGAGTAACATGACCTCATATCCGTTCCGTAGCCGTCAACCAAAACAAACCGCAGCGAGCCAAAACAACAAAGCAGAAAATTAAACAATTTTTACTGTATTAATTTAGATATTTTCCGAAGTAAAAGTCCCCAGAAGTGTATGATTCAACTTTTTCCCATGGCCTAGTGTTGAAAAAGTTAACAAAAATCCCAATAATTCGTAATATTGAATCACAATACTTGTAGAATCACAATACATATCGAATCGGCACCAAGGTATCCTGATAGTATCAAATCGGGAGATAGGTGTATAGTTCCAGCCCTAGAAGAGATGTATTTCTGCCACAAGATCTCTACTACTTTTATACACAAGGGACAAATAAAGAATACATTTGATATTACCCTTAAATTTGTTATGTTCTAATAAATGTCAGCTAAAAAAGAGTGGAGCCAAAATGTTAACTTAAATGTTTTTCTGGTCAGGGAGTATCTGCCTGGAGTTTCTACCCCTAATCAGCTGTCCAACCCTCATCATCCATGGAGAGAAAGACCGCATTACGCCCATCCACCACCCACAGTGTCTCCTCAAAAACATCAAGGGATCACGGTGAGACCACACACACATTTACAGAAAGTTTACTGGGAAAAAGTCAATACTGTAGGAAACAAGAAAACACATGTGACGTGCATACCCCTTTTTGTGTCCCAAATCTAGATTACACCTGATGCCAGAGTGTGATCACGTTCTCCACCAGCAGAACGCTGATGAATTCAACAAACTGGTGGAAGACTTTCTGGAAGACTGATTGATTAATTAACACTGTGAAATACGTGCAGGCCCTGCTGGCTCTCCTCTCTCCACTTCCAGCCAGACTGCCAGCAAGGATGTTCCGTGTGCAATCTACTATATCTGTATTTTCTGACTTCTGTCTTTAGGTTAGCAACTCGTCTTTTGTTTTCTTATTTGAGTAGATAAGTTAAGGTTGTGAGCTAGCCACTGGGGAAGAATAACAATTATTAGCGTCTTCAGAGAGTTACTGGTAACTGAAGCGCATAAAGGTTGTCACCTCAAACTCATTTATTGTGGGATGCCGTGAAAGTTGTGTCATGAAAAATAAAAGACTAAAGCTCCCCTACATGTCATTTTTTAAAATACAAGAGGAAATAAATGAGATTTAAATATTCAATGAAGTTACGCTGCTGTGACTCGTACGTAAATGCGCACAGCGTCTCTCTTAAAGGGGAGACACACTTACCGTTTCTGCTGCGGTGGGATTGCTGCAGTTATTTAATTAACTATATAAATGAAAGTAATAAAGGTAATGTAAAATTTAGTTAATAAGTAAGTAAGAGTAAAGTCAGTAAATGAGCAGTAAAAAAAAGTGCTTTCATTTTCAAAATAGACATTATGGTCACTCAGCTGCATGTGAACAGGCAATACAATAAAACGCTGTCACATTACTTCATAATCCATGCACCAACAGAACATTTGAAAATGAAAGACTTTTATATGAAAATCATTTTTATTGTCATTGTAGGTCATGAAACCAAATAACGAGCCGCACCTCTCAGTAAGAGCATAATGATAAATTATTATTTAATTCTAATCTTCAATTATTAAAGGCTTAAGAGCATCACAGCCACCAATACAAGTATGGTCTGTCTGTCTGTCCATCTGTCTGTCTGTCTGTGTTTATCCAGTATTTTTGTGTTGACATAGCACTTTCTAAAAGCAAAGCGCCCAAGGCCCATCCACCAATGAAAACATTGAGTGGTAAATTTGTTTTGTCAGTAAGAACAGAAAAGAAAGTGAAGAGCAAAGACTTGGAAGTTTGTTTTCTGTTGCTGCCGTTATGCAGATTAGACCCAGTTTGCTGATATCAGCACAAGTTAGACCGGTCTGATCTCACAGCAATATGTGAAATGACAACGACCTAGTCTTAACAGCACACTATGTGGTGGTGACACGTAGTGTTAAAATTACATGCCGGCACCACAGAAACAATGCCAATGGAAAGTCAATTAGGATTCTTTTGTCATGGTGGACACACAGATAACGAGGTTCAACAGAAATACGTTTTTAATCAAAGTCTGCGTATGGAGAAGGTTGGGTGGGTGAATGAATGGATGGTTGGATGGATGGGTGGGGTGGGTCAAGCATGGGACTTTCACCCAGGAGAGTTGAGCTTATGTCCCGTGTGAAAACCAAAAGTCAGCATTGACTTATTTTAAATTACGTAGGCTACAGAAGTTAAGTTACATAACAAACATACTTAACCAAAAGTTTAGTTTTTCTAGTCCGGGGCTATTCATTAAACATGTGGGGCTGTAGCCTTGGACTGCCTTGCATTTTTATCTTATCCATTTTTCAATGCGAAATTGAGAGCCTATCTATTGTCTCTCAATGGCTCACAACATGGCGACGGCTGAATAAAAAAAGGTTATGATGAACAGTTCACTAATTATTTTACAGAAAGGCCATGAACATTGTATCAATAAATTACAGCACATCCGTTGTCACCCCCTCATCCCCCGTGCTGTGCGTTGGCTCGTCCAGATGCTCTCCACAGTACCGGCCAACTTCGAGTAACGCACTGAGCCCAAAGGGGGAGGGCTTAAAATTGTAATTGGGCCAGCACTGTGTCAATTAAATGCCCAGACAAACCAAGCCAACATCAAAGAACTAGCAGCGATGCACCGCCTCACGTCGCCTTTGTCTTGGCTGACAAGTTGCATTTGAACACACCATAAAGACTACAGCCGACGGCCAGTTAGCACATAAGTCCTGCGCTTGTGTGAGATAAAATAACTCTTCACACCAGCAGGCGGCGGTAGTCTGTATTCGTCATTCAAATAGAGAAACTGGAAGACCGAGGACTGTGGATATACAAGCCGTTGTTAAGATACGTACATGAAACAAAGCGGCGTTTGCCGACCATTTTCACACCACTCTCACTCACCACTTAGCTTCATTCCAGATGGCCATATCGTTGTGAAAATATCCGTGTATTGGAATGATCAGATGAGATGAAGATGAAAAATTGTTGGCTTGCTTTCCTCACGTTTGTTTCTCTTCTCGTGCACTGATTCGCTTAAACTGAACCGCCAATCAGAGTGATTTCTCTCACCAACAAGCACCGCCACCACTTCAACATGCTGAATCGGCCGAAAAGCCTCCGACAGACTAGAGCCAACGGTGCGGGACACACTGCAAAAACTAGGCCGACGGACGCTCACCGACGGTCCCAAACTGTCCGATGACCGACCGTCGGCTTGGTGTGTCAGGGCCTTAAGAGTGAGTGTATGTGTGTACAGGCGCATGGAGTTTGTCAGTACTCTACCAGTGGGTAAACACTGCCTCCGGCCAAGAAAAGCTGTGGTGGTAGTGATGTTGTGCATGGTAATTGGAGGGAAGACAGGCCTCTCCCCAATGTAAAGCGGCTGGATTAACTTAGTGTGTATAAATCCAAACGAGCCAAGTGGACTGGCACCGTCTCACAGGACCTGGGATCCCTCCTAAAGAAACACTGTGGCGGATGCCAGTGTGTGAGTGAGGCATGTATGGAATGATGCTTTCACAAAGTGAGGGGATCAGTCTGATTTAGGAGGCTCTAACTGAGATCTTGATTACGGGGGATGTTCAGAACATTTCCACCCGTAACAAGTGTTGTTACTTGGTAACCAAACACAACCAGTCGCACGCTCAGGATACATTTGAGAGGAAAAACAAGAGGAAAGATGAGTCTTCAATGGTCTTCTATATTTCTCTCTCTCTCTCTCTCTCTCTCTCTCTCTATCTCACCCACCCTCTATTTCAGACCGTAAAAGGCAGGGATGGTGTGTGATGGATGGCAGCGGAGCCTCTGACTGAACAGGGAGCTGTGGTGCAACTCTACAGAGTCCCTGCAGTTTCTCTATTCAGCTCCATTCAAAGATGACAGCACAGGGGGAACCTCCTCTCCTACTGAGGAAAAACACCACATCCTGCCTGCCAGCCCACCTCCACACTCCCCTCCCTCACCCTCACCCTCAGATCCAGGCCTAGTTACGCTGCTGTATTTTTATAGTGTTCGACAAACTGCTCCTTAGCAACCAGACCAAAGGCACCAGGAGGCCCATGTCCCTAGAAGTGCATCTAAAATCAGCACCATTCTTCACGGGAGAGATAAAACTCACTGATATATGTGAGTGTACTTTCCCTCTCATGAAGACCAGGCATGAAGTTTAGCAACTACATTATCGCACATACTAAATGCAGAGCTAAAGTTCACGCTTTAAAACAAGAAGGCCAAAATGAGACAAAGTAAGATGACACAAAATTGAAGTACTAAACTATAAAATATTTAAGTTAAGTTAAGACTAGTGCTGTCAAAGTTAACGTGATAGTAACGCAAATTCATTTTAACGCCACTAATTTCTTTGACGCAACTTGGGATTTTTAGGTTGCAGCGGGCTCAGCTTTAAAGGCAGATACTGGCATCATATGAAACTAGAAAACCTGAGGAATCCATTGTTACCAACCGTGTCATACTAGCTTGTCGCGAAGGAGGCTAAATAACGCTCCAAACTTACGCTAAACTTTGGCGAGGAAAAACTGGCATGACCATTTTCAAAGGGGTCTCTTGACCTCTGACCTCAAGATATGTGAATACAAATGGGTTCTATGGGTACCCACGAGTCTCCCCTTACAGACATGCCCACTTTATGATAATCACATGCAGTTTGGGGCAAGTCATAGTCAAGTCAGCACACTGACACACTGACAGCTGTTGTTGCCTGTTGGGCTGCAGTTTGCCATGTTATGATTTGAACATATTTCTATGCTAAATGCAGTACCTGTGAGGATTTCTGGACAATATTTGTCATAGTTTTGTGTTGTTAATTGATTTCCACTAATAAATATATACATTTTATTTGCATGAAGCAGCATATTTGCCCACTCCCATGTTGATAAGAGTATTAAATACTTGACAAATCTCCCTTTAAGGTTCATTTTAAACAGATCAAAAAATGTGTGATTAATTTGCGATTAACAGCCCTAGTTAAGACCATTTAGAGAACTGTCTTTGGGCTAATAAAATCACACAAAACTCCATATGAACAGGGACAGGGATAAATGACATTGTGCCCTATCAAAACAAGAGTAATTTTCATAGCATCTCTCAGCCGACACACAATGTCTTTTCCACTTTAATCCCAGTTACAGAATACTAGGAATACAAAGTCAAGTCCTACCCGCGGTATATATGATAACGTACAATTAAGTGTGATATATGGACTGCATTTTATATAGCACTTTATACATAAAAGGAAACGTACAGTCGTATCGATCCATCCTAGTCCCCACTTTACATTTCTATCTGATCTGACGGCGCATGAATGTGTGAGCCGAGCCGAGCCGAGCGCTGCTCTTTTGACAGGCTGTGTTTCACTGAGTGGAAAAGCCTGGGCTGAACACACAGCCAAGGGCATGCACACACAGCCAAGGGCATGCACACATCCGCACATTTACAAATGTTGATGGAGCCGAGGCTGTCTCACAACTCTGTGGGATTCTAGGAAAGTTAACAACGTCCCCTTTCCCTCCGGCTCTTCTTCCATCCCCTCCCTCCTTACCACATCAGGCCTTCTTTCCCTCTCTGACCGACATCCCACCACCACTGGTTGCCTCTCCAGCACCATGAATATAGACAGTTTCCTCTCTTTACCATATGTTGTATGTCATAATTGATCCTTCCAATTGCAAGAATATTCAGTTTCTTTGCAGTTAGACCAGAATCAAAAGACCAACATCAGCACCCCTCCTGTGCCTCCTGGCTGTGAGAATAAACAAGATGCTGTTGATTTAACATTTACCTATGCTACGTTACACAAAAGGTGATGACAGACTTCTAACGAACTATGAAGCGCTTGAAGCTGCGCCTTGTGGCTTGAATGCCGTCTGCGGCCGCGTCTCACCAGCGTGAGAGCTCAGGCAGCGGGCTCATCTGACACCAGGCGTGGTGAGACAACTTCCATATCCTGCTCTGTCGCCTGTGATTTCCTCTCTCACGCCACCAGCACGGCTACGCATGTGGCTTCGTACAGCCACACCACACAATTATGACCATCCCAGGATACGTTTTTAATGTTCTCTCACGCCCGCTGCTTTCGGATTTTGCTATCAGCTGTCAAGTTTGTACTGTGAGCCCATATTGAGCTGTTAAAACGAAATTCCTCCACTGTTGGGGAAATAAATGGAGTGGATTAGCGGTAGATTATTTCAATAACAGGGTTCAGACGCTACATCCTGTGTTTGGCAGCTCTCATCTCACATTGCATTACATGGTTGTGATTGACAGAAGAGAATTTGGCTTTGGTTCTTTTGAAGGTAGCACCCCATCATTCTCTTCCTGTCTTTTTAGTGACTCAACGCTCACCCTGACGTCCGTGAACCACACTATAGCTGGGCCTAATCGTGCCAGACCTCTCACCCACTATTGTCTTACCTCCCCTCCTTCAGGAGAGGATAAAAAAAACTTTTGGCTTAGGGTTTTTGATTTCCCTAAATCTGTCGGGGAGGAATTTTAATTTGTAGCTGGGCTCAAAAGAGTGTGACGGGGAGCAGGGAGGGAGAAACAGGTGCAGTGGGGTAGAGTTCCCTCTTCCCAGCTATGGAAATAGACACAATTGACTGTGCTGTGTTTATTTTATCAGACACATATTTTTTGAGTAATGTTTGCACTGCACATCCTTAAGACAGGCAGTTTTACTTCTAACTTCTCACCTCTGATAACATTACAGAGAGATACTATAGCCAGCTACACAGACAATACAAGCAGATGGGAGTGTAAAAATCAACGAATATTGGTCACACACATCATTTCTGACTGGCACAACAGTAAGTGGTTGTAAGTCTACTAATTGTTTTCAGTTTCCAGAGTCCATGATGATATTTTCAGGTTTCTTGTTTGGTCTGACAAACAGTTCAGAACCACAAGATATTCAGTTTAGTATCATAGACGACTACGATAACCAGAAAATATTCACAAATGAGGAGCTGGAATTACGTGAGTTATGGGTGTGTAGTCTTTCTAATTATGTGTTTTCACAGTCTGATACTTCAACAGTTTTACAACAAACTGAGGCCTTCTTGACTTGCACAATTCAATCCCAAACACGGGATGAAAAAAATATTTATCTCTCTCCGTTGACTACCTTTCATTTTTCTTCCGAAATAAGTTCCCATGGGGTCCACCATAACGGGCATGACCTCAAAAACATATGAACAGTAGTCAACGGTGAGAGACAAATATTTTTTTGATCCCGTTTGAATTGCGCCACGAATCACACATATGATGTTTATCAATTTAAAACATCATTTTGCAAGTCAAGAAAGTCGCAGTTTGTTGAACTGTTGAAGTATCAGACTGTGAAAATACGTAATTAGAAAGACTACACACCCAAAAGTTGCATAGTGACGTCTCTCTCTCTCTGAACTCTTCCCGGCTGATAAAAAGACCAGGAGTCGCTGGATAAAACACATCAGGTAAGATAACGTCACATCTGTGCGTGGTCGTAGCTTAGTTAGCTAGCTAGCTAGTGTTGGTGACGTATACTGTGCGAGACGAGAGATTTAGTTCACTGAGCGGTTTCACACAAAACTAATTGATACTACGACAAACTGAGACTTTCTTGACTTGAAAAAAATCAGTTTTAAATTGACAAGTGTGATTCATGGCGCAATTCAAACAGGATAAAAAAAATATTTATCTCTGGCTGTTGTCATATTTTTTCCCGAAATAAGGTCCCATGGGGTCCACCGGAGGGGGAAGGACTTCACCTCTCTATACTCAGTCTGCAACTCAAAGCAGAGTCTTTAAAAAGAAAAGAAAACAATGCAGGCCTAGTCGCTTCATTTGCCAGTGCAAGCTACCAGTACCACGAGCAATGCTGGTGCTACAGACTGTATGGTTGGTACTTGCAAATTCACGGTGAAGTGGAAGAAGGAGAATAGGTGAGGAATGGCTGGGGAAAGGCTGTGTCTGGACGCTGCACCAGTCAAACACAGTGCGAAGCTGCAAACACAAGGTCCAAAGAGCTTCCTGGTCCTAAAGTTACTCCTCTCCATCTAATAAATCACAAATGAATAAACCGAAAGCTAGTTAGCTTTAGGCTCTTTAGGCTTCTTCTGCAGACTGCAATATGCCCTTAACCAGGTGATATAACCCATAACTCTGTGGTAACCGGAGTTATGAACATTTTTACTCAGTCTGCACCTGACTAGCTTGTAGCTTCACCCCGCGGTGTTACCTCTAGAAATTGGGAAACGGAATTGCGTTGCTAGGCAACAGCTTGGGTCCATTTTAACTTCCTGTTAGCCGATGTCATTAATACTAATAATAATAATAATAATAATAAATTGGACTTATATAGCGCCTTTCAGAAACCCAAGGATGCTTTACAAAGGGGGCACACGAAAATCATACTAATAAATAACACAGAGGAGAAACTGTAGTTAAGTAATTAAAAGAGTGATGTGTAGGAAGAGTCAGCTGAGATCATAGGCATTGATGAACAGGTAGTGCTTGAGGTGTTTTTTGAAAGTGTCCAGGGATGAAGCATTTCTTATTTCAGGAGGGAGAGAGTGCCAGAGTGCGGGGGCCGCGACGCTGAAGGCTCTGTTGCTGAATGTTCTCAGCCGGGTGTGGGCGGTGGAGAGCACACCAGTGTCAGAAGATCGTAGTTTCCGGGATGGGGTGTAGGGGTGGAGAAGGTCAGTTAGGTACTGAGGGGCATGGAGGGATTTGTATGTGAGAATGAGGAGTTTATAGTTGACGCAGGACTTGATTGGAAGCCAGTGAAGGTGGATGAGTGTAGGGGTGATGTGCTGCCAGGGCCTAGTGCAGGTGAGAACCCTGACAGCTGAGTTCTGGACATACTGGAGCCGGTCCAGGGCTTTGCTGGGTACCCCGGACAGGACTCCATTACAGTAGTCCAGACGGAAGGTGATGAAGGCGTGAATGAGGACAATACAATGCAACGAAGTAGCCTAGATATACATGTTTTAGCCTATATATTCCTTGCAATGCAACAGGAAACAAACTGGGACACGTTTGGAATGTGTGTGGTCTAAACAATAAAAGAAAAGTCTGTTATATTTAGCTTTTTAAATGCATAGATAGAGAACAAACTATTTGAATTTCAATTGACTTCATTAAAACAAGAGTAAACATTTATCCTACTGTCTAAATGTTTTTAACAGTTTCTTGTTTTAAATCCACTATAAATCGTTTAAATTACCAAAATGAACTGGTTGTAATATAACATTTTAAAAAAACATTTTAAATGTGGAAGTTGTAAACCAAAGTATATGACAAATTAAGATGTAGATCTGATGATATAGCTAGTTTAAATTCATCCTCTGGGCACCATAAATAGGCTTATCTGCACAAAATGTTATGGCAATCCATCTAATAGCTGTCCTTGAGCCATACTGCTAGCATCGGTACAAATTATTGAAATGATTAATCAATTATCAATATTGTTGCAGATTACTATCCTGTCAATCGACTAATCAATAAGTCCACTAATAGTTTAAGCTTTAGGGCACAATACGTTTTGCCTAAGGCCATAGGATACTCTATCAAAAAGTAAGCACAACTACAAGCCAAGTATACCTTTCTGTAGGCCTATAGGGCAAGAATACTTAATTACACTTTTCTTAAGTATATCTCGATCAAAAGATTAAGTAGGCCTATAAGCCAAGTATACTTAGATTTTTCTGTATACTTGTCAGTGTGAGCCAAGTATACTTAGACTTCTCTGTATACTTGTCAGTGTGAGCCAAGTATACTTAGACTTTTCTGTATACTTGTCAGTGTGAGCCAAGTATACTTAGACTTTTCTGTATACTTGTCAGTGTGAGCCAAGTATACTTAGACTTCTCTGTATACTTGTCAGTGTGAGCCAAGTACACTTATGTATACTTTTGTTAAGTATATCTCTGATAAGTACATGAAAAGTAAACTGAAAGTATACTCTCTTATTTTAAGTTTTAAAGAAGTATACTAAGAGTACACTTGAATAGACTTTTTTTTGGTAAGGGCTCGCTGAGATCTGTTGTATGGTCCCCACCGTGCAGCACATCACATCACAATGAAAAGCTTCCCTGAATTTGTCAAGCTGTCGGCCTCCTCAATGAGTCCTCATGAGTGATGGTTTTATTAAGCTTCTACGCTGGCACATGGATAAGGGAAGGAATGGCAAGATGGAGAGAGAGGTAAGGAAAGGGAAAAGAGAGAATGAGAGGGATCCCAATTTTCCTCATGAACAGCCGGAATGTGACACATTATTAAGGGCTATTAAAAGAGGTAAATCCGTCAACGTCAAAACACACTTTTAGGGCAAGAGAACACGTTTTAAGCAGTGTAGCTATAAGCAAAGTATTTAAGAAGCCCATTCATACCCTGACCTTTTTCTCCTCTCTTGTCATTCCCTCCCTCCTGTCGTTAACACAGAAAACAAATCCAAAATTATTCAGAGTGGGAAAACATAAATGGAGGCGTATGGAACTTTACTGCTGAATGGAGCACACAAAAGACAAAGTGTTGGCTTCTGCGCTCTCAGAGAAATCCTTGTTTTATAGGCAAGACTGAGTTTGTATTCATTTGGGTTTATTTAAAACTTTCCAATCTGCCCCGGTAAATGTTTTAGGAAAAATTAAATCTAGCTGTGAAGCTGCTAACTATTGAGGGTGGGAGTGGTGCAAAGGCCAGGAAGACCCAGCGTGAATGCTGCCTCTCTCTTTCGCACACAATGTTGACAGACAAATGGAAAGAGAGACACACACAGTACAGTACTCATGCATTTGCACTCATTCACAGGCAACATCTTTACTTCACACTGGTGCAGAGGTGATGGAGGAGGATCTGTTATCGCAACAGAGAGTTATTGGAAAGAAATGGACATCGATTGTGAAAGACTTTAGTCTCAGGATGGATTAAAAATGTCTGAGAGTATTCACAATCAGAATCAGGTTTTTTTGCCAAGTATATACATACTTGGAAAGAATGTGCATAAAAGACTGTAAATTATAATCACAAAAAGTGCATAAAAGACTGTAAATTATAATCTAAAAATGTGCATTAAAAACTGTAAATTATAATCTAAAAATGTGCATTAAAAACTGTAAATTATAGTATACAAATGTGCATTAAAAACTGTAAATTATAATCTAAAAATGTGCAAAAATGTGCATTAAAATCTGTAAATATAATCTAAAAATGTGCGTTAAAGACTGTAAATTATAATCTAAAAATGTGTAATTATGTACATTAAAGACTGTAAATTTTAATCTAAAAATGTGCATTATAGACTGCAAATTATAATCTAAAAACGTGCAAAAATGTGCATTAAGACTGTTAATTATAATCTAAAAATGTGCGAAAATGTGCATAAAAGATTGCAAATTATAATCCGAAAATGTGCATTAAGACTGTAAATTATAATCTAAAAATATGCATAAAAGATTGTAAATTATAATCTAAAAAAGTGCATTAAAGACTGTAAATTATAATCAAAAAATGTGCAAAAATTTGCATTAAAG